>JASANE010027535.1:0-28301 GCA_030248225.1 Trileptium ribeirensis
GTCCCACCGTCTCAGCTGTACGCAAATCCGTAGAGTTAAAAACAAATCAACATACCACCAACCAACCATAGAAAGGCGTAACCTTAAAAATAAACCATTAAAGCATTATTTGGAGATAACTAAAAATAATAATGCAATTTTTATGCTCACTTACAGTTAGCACTTACCGATTCGAATCACGACTGGTGCTCGCTCGACATTGGTGTTCGCGGTTCGCTTTAGGTTAGGATACTGCTCTGTCGCTCACTTGAAATCGAACATTCATTTCCGGTGTGCTCTGGTTAATTGATTCTTAACCAGCACCCTACATTTATGTGCCGTCAAGTTCCAACAAACATATGTAGAAGGTGCCAGTTGCTAAATGAGGTAAAACTCCACGTTCTTGGTGAACTACCGTACAGCACGGAAACACCAACAAATATCCAGTTCGATATAAACGTGTTCAATCAGGCAGCATTTTGTTTGTGGCAAAAATATTAGTCATAAATGCCTGGAAGATACACATCGGCCAGCATTGTCCTGGTAGTTTGTAACAAAAATTTTTTACGATCAATGGTATATAAAACCAAAATAACTAACTACTAACCCAGTCCAGTGTGAAAATAAAACTGGCAATTGCTTGACAGCACTGAATCCATTGAGCATTTCGATAAAACAAACGGAACGCGGAATGGTCGACGCGGCAATGCGTTGGCCAAATGACAGTCACCTCATCCTGCCTTCATACTGTTCCCGTTTTCATTCCACGGCTACAATAAAAATTGCCATATCAGTTTTACATAGTTAACGGCGGACCGAAGCAACAAACTAAGTTAGCTGGCCTGCCCACAGTGGGGGGACTCCCCCCCAGCTTTCCAAGTCCCCACGTCTCGTGAGAATTTTCCCCCATGTCCGTCCCCCCCACTCGGCCGAAACACCCCATGTTCAAGCTAATTCCAAAAATTTTTTATGTCTGAAAATTTATGTTCTTTGTTTGCAAATTGTTTTTTAAAGATTAATTGCCAGGGGGGTTGTGGGGGTCGTGACCCCCTTTTGGTTCAACCTAAACAAAATGTTTTTTTAGTGATTCCGGTTGAAAATCATATCGACAATAGTCCTAAAACTAGCCTCTCTCGCACTAGAAAACAATTTCAACCGTATTTTTGACCAAACTGCACATTGTGTATTAAAATTCGCTATTTTGACAACAGTTGCATTTTTACTTGCTTATGGCGTACTTAAATACCAATTCTGGAAACCGCTTTCACATTTCTGAGCGCGACTCCTCCTTTCTGAGCGCGACCCCGTGGACCACCCTTTTAGGTACTCACTGTGGGTCGCGACCCCTTGGGTTTCTAACTAACCGGTTTTCCGAGACGATCAAATAAAGTCCCGTTCGCCTCTTTCGCCATATAGCTTGAATATCTATAGTCACCTGGGGCAACTATGAACAAATCCGAGTACAGCTGTTTCTATAAGCGCGGCAACCCTGCTAATAAGGTCGGACAACTTTGACTACAGTTTTCAGAAAATACTGTGGGCTCAAATGGTGTCTGTTAAATAATATTTCTGTTATGAAGCGTTCTACAAAATGAGAATTGCGACCTCAGTGATAAGCTACGCACGAAGACAATGTTGCCCACAGAAATGAATAGTGTCCAAACAACGTCATGTTGGAACCAACGCCCAAATGTCTTTACAAACAGGCATAGGAAAACATCTATGAAAACAGTGTTGTTCGGATAGGCCCGAAGCAAAGGCTTGTAACTTGTCTCCCAGTGAAACTTTGCAGCTGGTCACCGGAAGCAATGTCAGGATATCCGTATATACCGACGTCGCCAATAATATCCGATTATATTTGCCCATATCTACAACAATATAAAAGTAACAGGTAATATTAGCCAGTCGTGACAGCGAACGCCGTTACAGCTTGCCGGTTCAAACCTGTGGATGGCTTCAGACCATTGAAATTTTTCCGCTCCTGAAAGGATAACCTGTTTCAGTCCATTCATATTGCTGAGAATCAGACAGAGATTTCCTAGCGCTGTAGAATCGCATTGCTCAATTGGTCTACTTTTGGCTCATATATTTTTTCTCATAAAATTAAAGTATTTTACGTTTATTATGCAGCTATCAATAATCACTTTCTTAAATATCTGAAATATACGGTTCTTGAAACCTTGGCACCTCGGTGATACCAAAATGTACATCTTTGCCTTAGTATGTGGTACCTGGTTACAATATGTGGATACGTATGTTTTAGGTGTAGCTTACCAACTGATTGGGAACGTTTTCAAGATGCGAGAATAATTTGAGGCGACACACTCTCCGAGACCGTCGTGTGCCAGACCGGTTTTCATTCTGTCGCCCACAATGTTCAACTTTGCCATTGACTGGGTCATGCGGAACCACAATCTAGTCGCATGATGGTGTTTCGTGTAACGACTTACTATCCAAGTTTGTGGATGTAGCTTATGCCGGTGAAATTTCTGCGGGGGCAGAATCTGAATTTGGCTTGCAAGATCGTGCGGGACGAATCAAGGAAAACAGTAAAAGAATGGAACATCGTTAGCGACGAGAAAACCAGAATAAGGCACTCCTGCACCAACATTATGCCTGTAGTTATACTTGGTAGTAAGTGCCTGGAATCCGATCCACATTTCGCTTATCTCGGCAGCGTCATTTCGCCTCTGGGTTGGTGTACACAAGACAGCAGCGCGCCATGCGTCAATATATATATTTGGCAGGTAGTTCAAGGACGTTTGTGTATAAACCAAAGGCGTGATAGTACAACAGCTGCATGGCCTGTCCGGTAGTGTTACCTACAATGCCTAAATATATTCGAGAACTTTGGCAGACGCCACATGCTCGGGGTAACTAAATATGATCTGCTCGCTAACAATGAGCTAAGCGAAAAATGCGGACGCAACATAGGGCTTAAGTTTCTGAGTAAACATCAAGTAAGTTTTCTAGGTCATATCCTGAGAATGGATTGGGTTAGACAACCGAAGCACTTGATTGTCAAGCCATATCTACTTATCTGAAAACGACGTTCCACCGAAACGCAGATCCGTCAAGTCATCATGGGCCTGGAACCACATTTCCACCACACATCGCTAGAGCGATGGAACCCAACGCCATCGCAAAAATGGAACGTCACATACAAGCTCAAAATCGTTGGCACGAGCTGGCAAATCTGATTGCCGCCTCCTGTTGAACGATGAGGCAGGCCATATGGGAATTAGTAACTCCAAGTACCAAATTTCATTCCGGAAAATATTCCAATAACACCTGTTATTAAATACTTGGTTTTTCAGCACTAAATATTTCGGAAAATTTACTGCAAATTATTTCTCGCATCTTGAAAACGTTCCCAATAAGTTGGTAAGCTACACCTAAAACATACGTATCCACATATTGTAACCAGGTACCACATACTTAAGGCAAAGATGTACATTTTGGTATCACCGAGGTGCCAAGGTTTCAAGAACCGTATATTTCAGATATTTAAGAAAGTGATTATTGATAGCTGCATAATAAACGTAAAATACTTTAATTTTATGAGAAAAAATATATGAGCCAAAAGTAGACCAATTAGAGACAATGCAATTCTCACAGCGCTAGGAAATCTCTGTCTGATTCTCAGCAATATGAATGGACTGAAACAGGTTATCCTTTTCAGAGCGGAAAAATTTCAATGGTCTGAAGCCATCCACAGGTTTGAACCGGCAAGCTGTAACGGCGTTCCGCTGTCACGACTGGCTAATATTACCTGTTACTTTTATATTGTTGTAGATATGGGCAAATATAATCGGATATTATTTGCGACGTCGGTATATACGGATATCCTGACATTGCTTCCGGTGACCAGCTGCAAAGTTTCACTGGGAGACAAGTTACAAGCCTTTGCTTCGGGCCTATCCGAACAACACTGTTTTCATAGATGTTTTCCTATGCCTGTTTGTAAAGACATTTGGGCGTTGGTTCCAACATGACGTTGTTTGACACTATTCATTTCTGTGGGCAACATTGTCTTCGTGTCGTAGCTTATCACTAGGTCGCAATTCTCATTTTGTAGAACGCTTCATAACAGAAATATTATTTAACAGACACCATTTGAGCCCACAGTATTTTCTGAAAACTGTAGTCAAAGTTGTCCGACCTTATTAGCAGGGTTGCCCCGCGCTTATAGAACAGCTGTATCTCTGGATTTGTTCATAGTTGCCCCAGGTGACTATAGATATTCAAGCTATATGGCGAAAGAGGCGAACGGGACTTTATTTGATCGTCTCGGAAAACCGGTTAGTTAGAAACCCAAAATGTATCAAAACTCTATATATAGATTTTTGTTCTTATCGTTAACAAATTTATGAGGCCTAAACAATTTTAGTATGAGCTAGGAATAATTGAGAAACCCGTCAATTTTCGAGCATACGATTTTTTCAGATTAACGGGTTTTTGCTTCATGATTTTTAATTTTTCATTGATTTTTCGATTACGTGTATTTCTGATTCTGAATTTTTGAAGTTCCATCTTTTGATATTTTGCGAGTGAATTAAATAACAGAAATCTAATCAATGTCATGGTTATAAATGTGCTCATGGCAGTGACCTCAACTTGCTCTGCCATGCATTGTGTGTGAAACGTCAGCTCAATTTTTGTCATTTTTAACCAACTTTGGGTTAAAAACTTTGCAGTGATGTCTACGAAGCAGTCCGGATCGACGCTAAAATTTGTCGGTCCGGAATGCCGAATCGGTCCAAACAGTTGAAATTGTTCAAGGGCGTAGCCCTACTAAATTTTAAAGGGGGGGGGGGGGGGTCGCGGCCCATAGTGGGTACGTAAAAGGGGGTCCGTGGGGGGGTCGCGGCCCATAGTGGGTACGTAAAAGGGGGTCCGTGGGGGGTCGCGCTCAGAAATGTGAAAGCGGTTTCCAGAATTGGTATTTTAAGTACGTCATAAACAAGCAAAACATGCAACTGTTGTCAAAATGGCGAATTTTAATACAAAATGTGAAGTCTGGTCAAAAATACGGTTGAAAGTAATTGTTTTCTATTGCGAGAGAGGCTAGTTTTATGACAGTTTTCGACATGATTTTCAACCGGAATCACTAAAAAATTTGTTTGGGGTTGAACCAAAAGGGGGGTGGTCGCGACCCCCGCAACTCACCCTGGCTACGCCCTTGAAATTGTTCTAACCAGAATTGTACATTGGCAATTTTTTTTGCAAAATTTAATTTGGTACTTAGAGTTGCCTTGTAATTCCTTAAGTTACGATAACGTTTTTCTAACCATGGTTTAAGTCAAAACTGCCACTAGAAATATTTACTCATTGAGACATGCGATTGATGACCTTGAATAGGTGCCCTAAACTGGCCTGTCCACAGCCCGCCGAAAAGTGGGGGGATAAATTTTGCTTAAAAATACAAAATATTTCCGTATTTTCATGCATTTTTACTGTGAATGTACTTTCAAGCTAAAAAACAATATTTTAGCATTATAAATAGTGGTAATTAATGTTTAAAAAACAATTTGCAAACAAAGAACATAAATTTTCAGACATAAAAAATTTTTGGAATTAGTTGAACATGGGGTGTTTCGGCCGAGTGGGGGGGACGGACATGGGGGAAAATCTCACGAACATGGGGGATTTGGAAAGTGGGGGGGGGTCCCCCCCACTGTGGGCAGGCCAGCTAACTTAGTTTGTGCTTGGTTACCACCGTAACTATGTAAAACTGATATGGCAATTTTTATTGTAGCCATGGAATGAAACGGGACAGTATGAAGGCAGAGTGGTAATATCATTTGGCCAACGCATTGCCGCGTCGACCATTCCGCGTTCCGTTGTTATCGAAATGCTCAATGGATTCAGTGCTGTCAAGCAATTGCAGTTTTATTTTCACACTGGACTGGGTTAGTAGTTAGTTATTTTGGTTTTATATACCATGATCGTAAAAAATTTTGTTACAAACTACCAGGACAATATTGGCCGATGTATATCTCCAGGCATTTATGACTAATATTTTTGCCACAAACAAATGCTGCCTAATTGAACACGTTTATATAGAACTGGATATTTGTTGGTGTTTCCGTGCTGTACGGTAGTTCACAAGACGTGGAGTTTTACCTCATTTAGCAACTGGCACCTCTCATTGTTGTTGGAATTTGACGGCACATAAATAGTGCTGGTTAAAATAAATTAACCAGAGCACACCAGAAATGAATGTTCGATTTCAAGTGAGCGACAGAGCAGTATCATAACATAAAGCGAACCGCGAACTAATATCGAGCGAGCACCAGTCGTGATTCGAATCGGTAAGTGCTAACTGTAAGTGAGCATAAAAATTGCATTATTATTTTTAGTTATCTCCAAATAATGCTTTAATGGTTTATTTTTAAGGTTACGCCTTTCTATGGTTGGTTGGTGGTATGTTGATTTGTTTTTAACTCTACGGATTTGCGTACAGCTGAGACGGTGGGACAGATACCTATGTGCTGCTTAACAAGGTATAAAGTAGGTGTGGAACCGCTAAACGCGGGTCGTTGTTTGACTATGAAATTTATTACGTCGGCTACTAATTGCAACAAGTCCTCGCAAAAATTTAAGTGTAAATTTGATAAAAAAGTTATTTGAAAGAAATTATTTCAAGAGTTAAAAAATATTATTTGCCTAAAAGTAATAGATAAAGAGTTTTTTTGGCTTAAATTATTGTGGTTTTCGGATTGATTGAGCTTAATACTATATCCCGCAAAACTAATAATAGGCGTTTAATTGTGTTGTTGACTGCAGTAAATATTAATTGATTTTTTGTTCTATAATTTCAGAAGGTCTCCCTCAAGTCGGTAGCGATGAAATTTCAAATAATGTTCATTTGACGCGCGAATTGCCACAAATGGATTTGCTTTGTAGGTTTATAATTGAAACGGAGCGAACGAAGCGAGTGGAGTTTCCACTGAAGGCGCTAAAGGACGTTATGAAAATTTCTTTTTAAACATGTCGCTGTCGTCTATAACTCATCTTGATGGGCGAATTCCGAGAATTGACTTGTTCAATGGCAAGAGTGATGACTGTGTGCCGTTTAGTTGAAAAGTACGGCCCTATCTTCCTAACAAAGTTGCCAAAACAGGTTTTAAGGGATCTTTGCCGAATCTGGCCATGTGGGTGCCAGTGTTTCGCAGTCCATATCTCGCAGCAGAATCAGCTCGTCGATATCTACAACTTTGCTGTCGACTTTTTTGTGAGACCATTCCCTGAACCGTTGCGTGTCCCGAATATGGTTAGTCGACTCTTTGCAAGAAATTGTTTTTTTCAAATTTCGCCGTGTTGCTTGTTCTTACCTTACTATAGGTGCCTGTTAAGTTATATATCGTTTTTGATTGTACTAAAACTTGTTTAACCGCCGAACCCAATTTTGGTCCTCATCAACTTCCTCTTCGTTGCAACTGACCCCGAATTTGCTACCTCTATTTGGGGAACCCGACGGAACTCCAGCTCGGACGATTTTGTTTCTGTCATTTTTCGTGTCTTTTATGTTAATATTGATCCTTAATCATGGCAATTGTTTTGTAGTTGCGCAATATTAAACTGTCAAAAGCAGGAATAACCGGAACCGTCCATTTAAGTCGGATCCGGAACCGTAACTTGGTCTTCGAAATTTATACATAGTAAAACAGATGAAGGAAGAAATCAAGGTATAGTGGATTTAAAATGCATTAAAAATAACTTTTACATTAAACTTAATACATTGCGGTGGTATTATTGCCTTTCTGAAACTTTAAAGAGACTGAGGAAGCTAATAATATTTATTGATCAAATATGTCGATTTTTGGAAACCCAGAGCAAAAAATGCCTTCCACTATACACCATTGCGTATACTGCGTCAAATCGAATATGATACTAAGCTTCGAGCGTAGAATACACACTTTCGCTCTGTCTCTAGTCGCCTTCCTTTACTACACATACGTTTGTTACATGTTCTGTAGGAAACTTGAAATTATTAGTTTACATGATTCTAAGAGAAAATAATAAATAGAAGGTAATTTTCTGATCAGTGGTAAGGGACACTGTTTAGGCTAGTGTCCGTAAGTTTTGGACAAACAGTGCCCGTAAGGTAGATAATAATGATGATAACTTTCTAATCAGAATGCTATAAATGAGACACACTGTGATACTGCTCGCACAGTTTAAATAAATACAGTTCTTTGTCAAGAAAGCAGTTTCTAGCTGCGTTGTAGATAATGTTAGTTTACTTGAATTTAGACTGATTTACCAAGTTTACAAGCGCATTGGCGGGTCCTTGAAGCAATTTATGTTAGCCAAGCATACCCTAAGTACTTCTGCGTAAGCCATACTCTGTTACCGAGTTGGACCGGTTTAATTGAAAGGTACCCCACAGACTTCTGGATGTGTAAAATCGCTGCTACAAGCATCGACGTGGCTTTGATTTGTAAACAAACTCCTGCAAGTTATTATGAAAAAGTCCAACTGAAATTATGTGCCCTACTTACGTTTCAAACGTCAAATTGCTTCGTTAATCTTTTATTTTACTTGGTTGTATTGGAGCTTGATCATTGTATAATGTATAATACATATGTTTGGATCACAGATGAAGCAAAAAACGTGGAAAAATTTTAAACCGGAATTCCGGTTCCGGTATGGTTTTTGCCCTTTGCCGGAACCACAACCGGAACACGATTTTCGCCGGAACCGGAATTCCGGTTACTCCCTGATCAAAATGTATGCAAGTTATCGTGCGTAATTGCCTAATATGTTGTTCTATAGCTACAACACCCGCAAGACCCTACTGTTACCAGATGATGTTCGCTGGCTACTCGCCCTACAGCACTGCTGGTTGGATACTCGTGCGCTCGAAAAGCGACATCGATTACTGGCGTTTGCTGTAGGTACATGGTGTGTAGAATATTTGCATTTCCTCGTTGAGCGTGACCCATGGAACTCTCTTGAAAAGACTGGATAATTTATATGCCTCTTTTGGCAAAAGCCTGCCGGAACCCAGGCGTAACAGGCAGTCGGTATGAAGTAAATATTGAAAAGAGAGATATTCGGAAAACGATTTAATATGAACGTTTGTAATAAATGACTTATTGCATGAGTCAAATCGGTGTCGCAATTTGTTCGATTGGCATTGTCCATTTGAGGCACCTCGTTTTTAGTTTCATCGAAGATTATAATTTTTCAGGTAACACGAATACAAAACTTCTGATTACCCACGGTGGAATGCACAGCGTGCTCGAAGCTATACGCTGCGGTGTGCCAATATTAGGTAATATCTTTTTGTTTTATTGTCATTCATTATTTATTCATTACATTTAACATTGAATTTCTCTATCGAATCACCTGAATTTAACTTTTTAAAGAATTATTTTAAAAACATATTCGAATAAAATTTTTTGTCAAATCGGGGTTCGAAAATTATCGCTTCATTCTTGATTCCAGATTTTTGAGCGTTACAATGACCACGCCTCCGTTTTGGATATCACTGGATTTTCATTATTCCATAATGCTAGAGGTCATCGAACGCAGAGCCGATTATAATATGCGTATAAATGAAATAGGTACGTGCGAAAACATTGTATTATATTTCGATATGCGGACAAGAGCTTAAAAAGTTAATATAAATGATTTGTTGTAAACGTTTCAATAAACGTATCCAGTTCTTAATCAGTTAATGCGATTGATTACAACGAAAACAGTTGGCGACTAGACTTTAGACTACACTTTTCGAGTACGTACATGATTCGCGAGCGAGCGAGTGACGCTCTCGGGATTTTGAAAGTATTACGTCGAGTAATAAAACTTTATTATTTTAGAATGAGATAATTTTAAGTATATTTCGAGCTGCCGTGAGTCGAGCCGTGGTTAGGTCTCGAGTGAGTGATAACCATTGTTGGCACATACTTATTGCATTGAGCTTTATTTATTTCACTTTTTAATGTTTGTCAGTTGTTTAATTTTATAAGTTCGTATCTTTACTGTTTGATTGTTTTATCTTTATAATCCCATTCATTCAAAGTTTTCTTATCCCCGATGAAACGTCAGACGGGCCTATAAACCCAGTGGTAGGTTTATATAACTACTGTTTCCAATTTAAAAATAATGAAATCTTAATGTTTTTGATGTGGTTTTGTAATTATAATTTTATGTTCAGAGTAGTTATCCTTACCGTGTTGTCGGGGTACACTGATTCTGACAGGTTGCTTTATATGAATTGAATATTTTTATTGATTGGTCACAGTGCCAAAGGTTCGACATTGAACTGCTGTGACAAATTTCGAAGTTTAGATCTGTTTCATGTATATATTGTGTGTAGGTTTCGCTGTCTAATTGCGGTGTTATTAATCGGAAGCATGTTGTTACACACTACATGTATATATTCACTTGTATCACTAATACCTTATCAAATACTGCATAATAGAATACACTAAATTAGTTGTACTAACAGTAGGTTACACTTATCAGCTTTCCCATATTATCGCCCGCGGTACATCACCGTCGCTTTCGTCGTTACCCCCACACCCCCGGTTTATAAATCGCTTGGTTGGTTATAAATATGACAAATCCATACAGCCCAGCTTGTTTGACCACTAATGTGTAGCCCTCTCATGCTCTTGGATCATCAAATTTACAACCCACCCATATTCTCAGACCACTGATTGAGTTTCCCGACAGATTTCTGGTACACTAATTAAGCCAGCCTTTGTCCTTCGGTCGGACCGAAATTTAAAAAAAAATCGAACATAAATGAAGGTCTCGGCTTGGTTATAATTATTTTGAGTTTTCTTTGGTTATGAGTTGGTTTAATATTTTGCAAGCTATAATAATAATAATGTTACTGTTATGCCGTTTATTTATTTTCTCATAGGGATACCGCAGTACGAACCGAATTACCGGACACTACGAAAAATTACGTCAAAACGCCTTGGTGATATCATAAATCCCGATGAGATTTCCGCTCATGGCATCGCTGCTTTGATTGCAAAATTGACTTCAGAAGAGTAAGGGTATTAGTTTTTCCACAAATTTATATCGGTAGCTTGGAGCTAGTCGTATTGCTGAAGAATTAACCAAGGACTGTGCTGTTTAGCTGGCGGGTGTGTGATATAAATTAATGCATTTATTGGAAAATAAGCTGTAAAATGTAGTCCTACTTTAATTTTTGATTTAGCATTATTTTGAGTGACGAAGTCAATTTATTTGGGCTAATTAGCTTTGGGCGTTAGAATAATTTTTTAGCATTTTATTTTATTGTTTACCCAACTCTGAAAAATATTTTTGCCACGCGGCTACACTCACCCGCAAAAATAGGTCAAAAGCGTCATAAAGCGCAAAAGCGATGCGCGAACGAAAGTAAACTCAAACGAACATAAGAACGCTGTAACGTTATTTTGTGTACTTATTTGTGTCTGTATTTCTGTTTATAGAATACAATTTTTGCTTCAGCGTCAAGTTATCAAAAATTTTAATTTTCTGCAATTTCGAAGCTAACACACAGGTCAGAAGTTTTTTCATCAACAATTGTCTATCGAGACCCATTAGTCAAACCCGCGACGGGCATACCTTACGTGCCTACGAACGCTCTAAACACTCCGAGGAATCGAAAATATATTTTTTCTTTAACCTGCAGCGATAAGGCTTCATAGACGTTATATATTTGATATTTGTCGTCTTCGTCTAGTATTACGTCGTTTGTATAGCATTAAGGTTATAATTTTCACGTTAGTGGTTTCGTTTGTTAAATATCATGTTTTAGGCGTTGTATGTGGTGCACAGATGTAAGCTTTACGCGGAAACTACTGCAAGATGTGCCCGCTAAGATAGTAAAAGCCGTTTTGTTTTAGTGTGTCTAACCCGGTCCACTTTTAGGTTTTCCAAATTGCAACGAGTCGCTTTTAATTCCTCGGTCATGGTGAGGTCGTTTTAATTGGGTTGTTTCCGAAAGAATTTAGCACCCAACATGTTTCAAATCTGACTTATTATGACTTGCAGAATTGTGTTATGGATCAACGTTTGTCTCATGAAATCTAATACAAATTTCATTGCTATCCTCACCTAGCAGAAATAAATCGCTGTCCTGATTCATAGTACTCTGCTTTTGGTTGCAAAGACTTGTCCGTCGTGGCATTTATACAGTTTACAAATTTCATTGCAATCCTCACCTACCAGGAATAAATCGCTGTCTTGAGTCATAGTACTCTGCTTTTGGTTGCAGAGACTTGTCCGTCGTGGCATGTATACAGTTTACAAATTTCATTGCTAGCCTCACCTACCAGGAATGAATCGCTGTCCTGAGTCATAGTACTCTGCTTTTTGGTTGCAAAGACTTGTCCGTTGTGGCATTTATACAGTTTACAAATTTCATTGCTATCCTCACCTACCAGGAATAAATCGGTGTCCTGAGTCATAGTACTCTGCTTTTGGTTGCAAAGACTTGTCCGTCGTGGCATTTATACAGTTTACAAATTTCAGTGCTATCCTCACCTACCAGGAATAAATCGGTGTCCTGAGTCATAGTACTCTGCTTTTGGTTGTAAAGACTTGTCCGTCGTGGCATTTATACAGTTTACAAATTTCATTGCTATCCTCACCTACCAGTGAATAAATCGCTGTCCTGAGTCATAGTACTCTGCTTTTGGTTGCAAAGACTTGTCCGTCGTGGCATTTATACAGTTTACAAATTTCATTGCTATCCTCACCTACCAGGAATAAATCGCTGTCCTGAGTCATAGTACTCTGTTTTTGGTTGCAGAGACTTGTCCGTCGTGGCATTTATACAGTTTACAAATTTCATTGCTATCCTCACCTACCAGGAATAAATCGCTGTCCTGAGTCATAGTACTCTGCTTTTGGTTGCAGAGACTTGTTCGTCGTGGCATTTATACAATTTAGCTGATGAAGGCTGTGCTTACGGTGACTAGCCATTGATTGCCGTTCTTTGTCACAAACGGATAAATATAATAGTCGATTTTAGTCCTAGAGTATTATTTAAAGTTGTATAAAGGTCATTTCACGGAACCATGTCATTTAGTCGGGGGGGGTACATCAACACTTTTTGCTCCATAGCACCAGTCTTTTGGAAGGAAACTTAATGTTGCTGTGAGATGTAGTAATAGCATGTCCGACGGTCATAATGAGGTATGGTGGACCTATGTACCCCTAACATAGTAGGAGCTAGGGGCCTTCAAAGCTAGAAGTGAAGCTAAAAACACATGTCCCACTATAAACGTTCGCCGTATCGCTAGCACGTGATACATATATGTGTTTTTATTTCAGTGTGAGCCTTTGGTATTTGCTAATTTTTCCGCAAAAACTTGGGAGTAAACATAGACAGACGCCAACATTCCGAAAATTTTTTCTCGACATGTAGCCCCCCGACCAAGGTCAAATCTGGCAGCTTGCATACGCTGGTAAATAACGTCAAAATGAACTAGCGCCAAAACTGTAACGGTAATCGTAATCAGTACAGGTGTTATTGAAAAAAAAAGAATATCAGCGTCTGTCCATGTGGTGTTTCATTATGAGATCGAAGGTCATAAAGTTCCAAAAATGGGGTATGCAAAATGTAGTCCCCCCCGACATGAGGAAATTTAAAAAAGCCAAATTTAAGTCTTACAATAGGCCGGATAAAAACATAGCAACGCTCCACTAGAATCGACCCATGTATTAAAATTTTTTAATGAAAATGTAGCCTCCCGACTTGAGAAGTGTAGCCCCAACCCCCGACCTGAGGTGTAGCCTTCCGCCGATTAACACATATCGGGGTGCCAATTTTTACAAGGCCTAAGGATCTGCCTGAAATTTTTTGTTGGACATGTTCCACTCATGGTTGGTTTTTGAGCATAAAATGGCATCGATAGGTGCTGTCTCCGTTGTGCTAGAAAAAACTTATGCGACAGGCTAGTTCTAAATTGGTCGATTTTTAACCATAAAAGGACCCTAGCTGCACTAATTTTAGGCCGCAAGTCCACCAAGTGGCTTGACCATGACCATTTTGGTTCAACTTGCATACAAACAGACCATGGTACACATGTCACTGCGTTACCATACAGAATAATGACTTATTTCAGATTAAAATTTGACCCTCATGGGTACCCATGCGACCCCTGTAGCAGGTTTCAGATAGCTCGTTTTGCATAGAGACATCTATCTTCGCAAAATTCAGGGTTTTTTATGTCGGAAAGGGTCTAGACACTGTACATACGAAAACGTTTCATTTTGGTTTCAGAAATGGTGTTTCAAAAGTACATGGTTTCGTGAAATGACCCATAAGTACTATTATAACAACGGTGGAATCAGCCGCACTGATTATGTATCTGGTTGACAGTCCGTGGGGAACTAGTCCATTTATGCTGCTTCTGTCAGCCATCGAAGTTCATCCACCAACATCAGAGGTTAGCATCTTTATCTTGTAGCTTACTCAGAGTTCATATTGTTAGCACGATAATAGTGCTGTCCTGAACGCTAAAATAGACAATTTCTGACAACCGTAGTAACTTAGACAGTGCTTTATTTTACAAGAAGCTTAAATCTAGTTTCTAATAATTATTAGGCTATTTTCTAGATTTAATGTAGCAGCCATTAAAACTTTGTTAATCTATTGAAGTTCTATTTATTTTAGGCAGCGCTCACGAAACGTAAAAGCGAGTCGAATTTTCACTGATCACTTGCTTGATCCGTGTGAAACCGCAATTCATACGATACTGTCGGTTACTCGTCAGTCCAGCTCAATACCCAGCAACCCAAGCGACCCCTTCAGTTCTTCAAATGCCCAGTCAGCATCCAACTTATCATCTTTTGCTAAATTTCACTGCCTCGACGTATTTGCGTTGATCGTTGGTGCAATCGCGGTTGTATTGTATGTTGTCCTTGCGCTTTTGTGGCGAACGGTCAAAGCACTTCGAATTGCTGGAGAGAATCGCTACGACAAGATCGAACAAGCAGCCAAGCGACGACAAGCCGTCAAGTTGTTAGCTGAGAAACGTCGACTAATGGCTGCAGCTGCTCGTCGACACGGCGCATCATCGGCGAGACCGACTCATCGCTATCGGAACGTGGCCTCCGATGATCCAGGAGGCCCGGGTTTAGAACAGCAGAATGGTGGTGGTCAGCAAGCAGAACATCAACAACAGCAGCAGCAAATACAGCAAAATGGCGAGCTTCGACATTCGGCCAATGGTCATTCCGTGGTAATATAGTGTAGCAGCTGAGTGAGTGGGAGAGTAGGGAATAATATTATTTATAGTAAAACCCTATAATCACTTTTCCGAATATTTTACAACTTTGTGGTGTCGTATTGTTACTTCTTACTCTCGTTTATTTAAAAAATTCTCAAAAGTCATTGCATAACGCCCAGTACGGGCAAAACAATAGCCGCAATCTATCGAAATGATTGTTTGCTGCTCGTAAACTATTGAAATTTAGTGTATATAATCGGAATTTTATAAAATGTCAAATTGATCTACTTTCTCCACAATCGAAATCGATCGAAATTTTGTAAATATTTGAAATTTATTGAATTGCTTCGCAATCCATGGAAATACCTTTACATTATTTTGTTCTTATTTATGACAGTCACAGTGTAGGCTTTACTATTGTACTTAGTTATTTTCAATTTCTTTTTATTTAAAATGAACATTTTGTTTTAGCAAATAGATTTTTTGACACCAAACACCCCGAGTGTTCACATGGAACACAAAAGAATCGAACGTGATGATGCACTTATATTACTCTTTTTAATGGAGTAATCTAATCATTGTATTACTGGCTCTAAATGCATACATTGATCGCACATTTTGTGTACCTAAGGACGCCACACTGACCTGTGCACAAATTTATACACTGGAGGGTGCGCATAGGGTGAAGTTACAGTGAAATCTTCGTTTCATTCCGTCTAAATTGTTATCAACAAGGGTTAGTCCAGCAAAATGTTCTTGTGATGATTTTTTGCACTCAGCCTAAGCGCTTTCACTATTAACCAGGGTTGACTGTATTTCGTTGTGTAAGAATAGCGATATAATTTCATGGACCAATGTGGATAGTAACTCCAGAATCCAGCATTTCGACTGTGAGTTACCAATCTAGGTCCCGTTAGAAAAAAACCTGCCATTCGGTCGAATGTTGCCTTGAACCCCGAAATTATTTTCCTACTCGCTCTATAGTTCACTCGAAATGCGAGTATCATTCTTAGGCGCGTACTGTACCAATGTTTTTGTAGTTATGCAATGATTTGCGCATAATTATTTATTGTTTAATCATTATTACCTTCTGTTCTCGTGATTTGGGAACAGATTTATCATATTGATAACTTTTGTGCTCGTCGGCCTCTGTCTTGTCATTTTGCATCGTTTTCGAACAAAATTAAAAATATTAAAAAGGATTCTTGAAGAGTTTCGGAACGGATTTTGAGCGAAATGATGATAATAATTGGATTATTATAAGTTATCAAACCAACTCTAACAAGCGGAAAGAAGCAATAATATAATAGGTTTAGAAAATACCTGAGATAAAATGTTAGAAGCTTTACTTGTGAGTACGTGTGTTTTTTGTTATAATTGTTACCATAATATTGTTTTTTTAACTTCCGTGTTTGTATCTTTATACTATGCTTTTTTTATTAATAATGTGGAATGAGTATAGAAAAAGTTTGCACAATTTATATATATCACATGTTATCACATAGTTATAATTTATAGCCATGTAATAATTGTAACCTTAAAAACTGCAAAGTTGTATTATTTAAAATACGATACAGTACCCGACAGAAATGACCGCTGTTGCTGGGATGCTCGCTCGAATGGCGACGGGTAGTGTCTGGCGGTTGCTGTATAATATTTGCAGCAATTTTCATAGACGATAGTTTACAAAATTCATAGCTTCCTGAAAAGAGTAATACCTTTCGAGATACTTGTTTGGCATGACGGGTTCGATTGATTCCGAGATGTGGTATCATGGATAAAGATATGCTCGCACCACTGCACTCACACCGAAAAAACCCAGGGAGAGGTAGGGTACAGCTGTAATGCCGGGCGGTTTTACTAGATGACATCGAACAGGGTCATATTTTCTGAAAAGAGTAATACCTTCGAGATACTTGTTTGGCATGACGGTATCGATTGATTTCGAGATGTGGTATCATGGATAAAAATTTGCTCGCACTACTGCACTCACACCGAAAAAAAACGGGCAGAGGTAGGGTACAGCTGTAATGCCGGGCGTTTTTAGAAGATGATACCGAACAGGGTCATATTTTTCTCGAGAAATGATCATAAACTTTTGCATGATAATATTAGTAGTGCTTAAAAGAAAAAATTATGCAACTTCCCAGCCTACACTCAACGTCTTTTCGTGTGATTATTGGGTATTTTGTAAAAGCAAAACCTCTTGGAATACCCATGTTGAAGCGAAATATTTCCATATCAACACATGACGATTGACTGTATTCCGGCTGCAATATTAAGCTTTCGAAAACCCGTCGGTTTGTGGTTTGATGTATATTATACAATGTATTACCGTCATGCCGCCCAAAGTATGACATCTACTTGTTTTTTTTTAGTTGTTCTATATAATATGAAAACGTGTTTTACAGGTCGTTTATATTGTCGGTGCTTTAATGATGGATGTTTTTTGGATTGGAACGCAATTTAGTGTTAAATGTTAAGCTTCACCAGTTGATTGTTCTATGGGTAACACGGTGCTTCTGTTTTGTTAACCTTAAGCCTGGTCCACTTTATTATTTCCATTATTTTACTACTTACGCTGCGTCGGATTTGTTCGGGTGTTGCTTCCGTTCGGGCTCTATGTACAGTACTCGTCAGAAGGTGGTGCCGCCTTCAGAGCGAATGAACATCGATCAGAAATCGAACAAAAATTATTTATTCTCGAACAAATTAAAAATAAAAGCGCCCCGAAATTTCGAACACGCTTCGAACAAATTTTTGAATTTATCGAACGAAAAAGACTCATTTCTGGCAAGTACTGTATATACAGTTAGTGTGTTTCCAGGATCAAGCCAAGTTCACCCCTTCCCTTGCGTATCATGTCAGGTTTTCCTCCTCGAATAATTTGTATGTTTTGTCTCCCTAAGTGTAAGCTAAGCCTGGCCTCACAATTAAATCGTAAATTTTTGTCCTATAGTACTCATGATAGATCTTTCCCGTCTGTTCTAGGGGGAACCCAGCCCGAAATTGGTCAATTTTTAAGATAATGGTGAGATTTTGATATCATTCGACTGAGCTCGACGAGATGATTCAGAACATGTGCATAGATGTTGTGATAAAATTTATATATTTTTTCGATTTTTTTTAATTCCGATTGACCGCCCTTGGTACCCAAATTTTTTGAAAAAAAATTTCTTGATAAATATATAATTTTATGGATTATTCGAACCGCATTCCGAATGGTGGTAAAAGAGCTAAATCGGTTCACGGAATAAGGAGTTATTGTCATTTGTGTGACATCATAAGGTCCAGCTTAAAGGTATGTTTATCATCAACCGTTTGTGCAGGTTTAACCACTGTTCGACTCATCTCGTCCAGGCTGTTCGAAGGGTAAATAGGGTTACACATTTATCGAGAAAATTTCGGGTATCATTCGGAAACCAAAAATTCTTTCATAAATATGGGCAAAATGCACATATTGTAACTCAACTCGTCGAGCTCAGTCGAATGGTCCCAAAGTCCCAAAGTTTGTGTATCTTGAAAATTGAACAACTTCGGACTGGGAGGACCTCTAGGAAGACACCTAGACCGTTCTCGATAAACCAAGCCTTAGCCGTTGAATATCTTATGTAAGACTTAAACTCAAGCGGTCATTAGATTAGTTGGCTGCATTCACAGTACCATCGGAAAAGAACGGCCCAAAATCCACCAGACTACATGCCGACGCATACTGTCAGACCAGGAGCATTTATATGGTGTTCGATAGTGTTATTAGAGTCTCTGTGTGTCAATTTACATGTACACCGGCTAATGTTGCCGTTCAGCTTAAAATTGTTTACATGAGACCAAATTAATTCGTCTGCTAAGACCGAATCATCGTCAAAGCGCTGTAGCCATTTTTCACAAAATTCAACTGTGATCATAATCATCCTTTTAATTAACGTCGATCTAAAAGGTTTTAGAATAAGACTTTTAACAATTCCGGAAGAAGTCGATCTGCTAACGCCTGTTTGAACAGAACAACGGCGAATTGACTTTATCGGACTGTTGTTTAAATGATAGGAAATATCAGTTGTCGCAGATGCCGTCGGTGGTCTTCTTGTTCGAGGCAATTCAGCTACGAAAATTGTTATATCAAATATTTTATTAATTGAAGCAACAGTTTTGTGACAATGCGGTTGTGAAAACGAATGCAGTTGCCATTATCGCGCAACGACACGGCTATTTTGGTTAAACACATTGATTCAGCGGTTTTACTGTACAATGTTGGAAAGTCTATAGCCCGCGCCGCGGATCGAACCCCGGTCGCATGCGAAAGAACGGCGTACGGCATCCTCTGAGCTATCTGGGAGCTATTACTCGGTTCCTTTAGGAACATTACAAAATGATCAAGTAGCAATGCGCCTGCAACCGTGCGGAACGCTACACACTTTAGTTTACGCAACGCGTTGCATTAATCGGAAATGCCAATTGGCAGAATGAGGCATAAAAAGTTTAACTGAATGAAGTCTTACTGCAGTTATTCAGTGAACCAAATTAAGTTCAATATCAGACGTTTTTATACGTAGATATTTATATGTTGGGTTATAATTCCTGAAAGTATGAGGATTGTAAGTATATATCAGTTTCAGCAACAGGTTGAATTTGTGCATTTCTTATGGGACACCCTTATATATGTACATTACGTACTCAAATCGGTAGGATCGATGACCGTATCACCATGATGATAAGGCTATATGCATGTAAGCGGTGGTGCTAACTCTCCGACACATCCTCCGTCTAGGCGGCTCTGAAGGCGTCTCTACCGTCTCCCGGGATCTCCGGTTTTGGTTATGCACGATAAGGCAGGCTTGAGATGATTTTGCCGATAGTGAACTTATTTATTACTATTAAATTGTGTGTTTCGGATGATATTTTCACTGTAATTCCTGCCGAAGACCTCTTGTGAGTAATTTGTTCGTTTTTCAGACCGTTAGCCGAAATTTAGTGCTATATATGAGGTGGTCGGTTCTACGTCCAGAAGAGGATCACAGTTTAACACTCTTCATCAGATTTCCTTGTTATTCGAGGTAGTCGAACTCGCCTTCAGCCGTGATCTCCAGGAGCGTGCTGACAAACATGATGTAACGCACCCATATTTTGGGCCACAATGAGGATTTACACACGCCTACCATCCGTGTTATACCTCGCCCATGTTCTTGTACAAGAAAACACAGATGCTCGAGTTTCTGGTCGGAGTTTGTCGTATAGATTGTGAGGTCCGAGAAGATGGGTGGTTTACAAATCAATCCAAACAACATAGGATGGGTTTGATGTAACGCACCCATATTTTGGGCCACAATGAGGATTTACACACGCCTACCATCCGTGTTATACCTCGCCCATGTTCTTGTACAAGAAAACACAGATGCTCGAGTTTCTGGTCGGAGTTTGTCGTATAGATTGTGAGGTCCGAGAAGATGGGTGGTTTACAAATCAATCCAAACAACATAGGATGGGTTTGATGTAACGCACCCATATTTTGGGCCACAATGAGGATTTACACACGCCTACCATCCGTGTTATACCTCGCCCATGTTCTTGTACAAGAAAACACAGATGCTCGAGTTTCTGGTCGGAGTTTGTCGTATAGATTGTGAGGTCCGAGAAGATGGGTGGTTTACAAATCAATCCAAACAACATAGGATGGGTTTGATGTAACGCACCCATATTTTGGGCCACAATGAGGATTTACACACGCCTACCATCCGTGTTATACCTCGCCCATGTTCTTGTAGAAGAAAACACAGATGCTCGAGTTTCTGGTCGGAGTTTGTCGTATAGATTGTGAGGTCCGAGAAGATGGGTGGTTTACAAATCAATCCAAACAACATAGGATGGGTTTGATTTTGGCAGCCCAAGAGCATGGGAAATGTAAATCGGGGGATGCCAGATCATGGGAGATTTTGAAAACGGCGGTGCAGTGGCATAGTTCATGTGTATGGCTGAGAAAGACGGTCATGGTTCTGGGGGCATTGTCAAAATCCAGCGCACCGTACGACGGTTCATTCACGAATAATTTTATCGTCAACTGGTGGTTCGGGGTATATCGTAGGTGCGTGAAGTCCGTCGGTAAAAATCTTTGAAATTTTTAGTTTTTTCGGATTTCGCACAGTTTTCCGCGCCAGTTTAAAAAAGTAAACACGTCGTAATGAAGCCAGTTATATAATATAATTAATTACGTGTCGATATATATATATATATATTATATACCATAGGAAGTCTGCGGAAAGAGCAACAAAAATCTAGTTAGACGGAGCGGGTTCTGTGCAATCTTGCGAACCTTATTTCCCAATGGGTCCAAGTAACCCCGAGGAGCGGTACGTATAAAGTTAGAAAAGGGAACAGCTTAGAGCGGGGCGATCCGGGGCGGCAGCTCCCCGACTTAGACTTAGTATATGAATCTTTTCTTAAGCTTAGTATATATATCGAGAACAGCATGCCCTGCATTTTATTTCCATCCCTCAGGTTACTTGGGCCGCCTAATGCCTTGAAAAACCTGTTTTTAAATACATATACACTAGACTAGACGGGGCAGAGTTTTGAGGACGAAAAACTACGATTTGTACATGAGAACCTGAAATCGCGGGAGGTTCATAATTTTTGTGCTAAATCGACTTTCGGTACAGTGATTCTTTAAATTTTGATGATTAGTTGTTGTGATGTGCTTCACATTGACCTTTTTTCTACTATGTGATTTAAGAGATTTCTGGCATAATCGTACATTTATAATATATGTTTTTGGAAGTAAAATTTGTTTATAGTTTTTATTTGAAAGTCAATGAGCTTTTGCGTGGAATTGCTGGATTCGAATTTAGTGCTGCTTTTTGATTCAGTAAATCAAATTAATAGCCATAGCCACCAGTCCTTATTGTTCCAGTCCCTTTTGTACGAAATTTTGAAGATAAGCACAGCTTTAAATTTGTTCATACTGTTGCAGCGGTTAAGGCGTGTTGCTTATTAAGTAGAGTGGTGCTATATAGCTAACCTCCCAAAAATATGTTTCATAGTCATATGTCACCTATTTGCATCTCGAGCGTAGCTTCTTGACTGCTAATATCAACTTGATGAATTGCTCCATAACGGTATGCCAGCTAGTTTTGCCCATAGTGTGATTTTCTGTCTGTGGCCGAATTCGACAAAATATGGTTGTCTTAATATTTTCCAAGTTAACAAAATATATGTAACGGAAAATTTTGCTCGTGTAAACATTTAGATATGGTGGTCTATCCTGTTTATCAGTTTTGCGATACATTCTATAAGTGACACTCTATAACGTTTTATACATTCTATATATTACGCGATATTTTGGTAACATCAGTGCAAAAAGTTTCAAATATCCGCTGAAATAGACTGGGCGTAGGCAAGGGGAGCTAGGCCCTCTTAAGTTAAGCTATCGGCAACGGCCGTTAGTAATTACAAGACCCATCCCAAAAGTTTTCCCTGACTACGCCCATGAAAATGAACTTTGGACACCAAATTAATAAAAAAATTATACCATACTTGCCGAAGCAGGGGTCCAGGTGAAGCTACTTCCACCCCGCGGCGTCGGAATCAAACCCCGAAACCCTGGTCTACCTAAACATAATGTGAATATTGGCAGAAAGGTGGCAAAAATAGATCGTCGACGGGGGATCGTTGACTTTTTCAGTACCCCTGGAGAACCTCCCACCGAGGGCGTCTACTGTTCCTGAGACGACCTGCACCGCAGAGCCCCTCCCCTGAGACCTCGGAGCGTCAGCATGTATGATTTACACCAACGGAATATGAAACTAATTAAACCACTGTTGTTCGTTTAAAACTCCTTTTAAATGTTGATTGGCACATTGTAGTAGGTCGAAAAACTGTAGAGAAGAACAAACCAAAGTATTCGGCTTGAACTGGCTACGACCACCCACGACTGGAGTGGAAAATCTCGTCGGCTTAATTTAAATTCGTTAATGATTTAATTGCAAAATTTTATTAATGTTTGCCTATGTTATATTAAGTTAATACATTGTCTAACTCCGTTCCTGATTTTAATGGTACTATGTCGCTTGTTACTAAAGTCTGAATCAGCCTGTGTGTAAAATAATCCACAAATTGTTGGTAAAGTGTATTCTACAATTTCCCTTTGTTCTGTTGATATCTCTAAGTTTGTCGTATTTGATAAATTGAAATGAACGAATTATAAATTCTTCGCTAACCCCGCTAATTCTACAGAAATTTGAAGCTGAAGTGGATTTATCCAGCATGCATTATTCTGTGAATCAGCAACTACCATAGCACAAACGTGCAGATATAGTTGCTGCGATTGCGCGTTGTTGTAGATATGGTATCAACCATTGCACGCATGCTATAAATATAGACGCTACCATAGCTCTAGCCGCATAGCCATAGTCAGCAATATTTCACTCGATATGTGGTAATAGAAGCGCGTTATTAGCATTATGCGGGCGATGGAAAGCCGTTGTCTTCATTTTGCCTACAATCGTTGCGCGACGTGTCAGCGGTATGCAGTTCGTGCACGCACTTCTGTGTGAAAGACGCATTATGGCGACTTAGTATTAAGTACCTAATTATGCTAAAAGTTTGCAACCAACGTAAGATAATGGTTCTGAGAATATTCATTTTTGTGACAATTTTTTTTTTCGATTTTTGTTCCTCGTTGTTCGCTCTTAGTTGTTGCAATTTTGGAAAACAATATTTTTCTCGATAAATGTAATTTTATACATCATTGAAAAAAAACGAAGCAAAGCCGGGCGGGAGGGGGTAGAAAGAAAAAGTTCACAGGGGAAAAGCACCCCCGCGCCATCGTTAATACGTGGATTGATTTATCTCATCTTACCACCATTCACTCATCTGGCAAATGCGCTCGAATGATATATAAAAGTATACATGAGTCGAGTGGTAGTGGAAGCAGCTAATATTGTTCACAGGTTAATCGGACCATCGTAGGTTTTGCTTACATCGTTAATACGTGGATTGATTTATCTCATCTTACCACCATTCTACTCATCTGGCAAATGCGGTTCGAATGATATATAAAAGTATACATGAGTCGAGTGGTAGTGGAAGCAGCTAATATTGTTCACAGGTTAATCGGACCATCGTAGGTTTTGCTTACATCGTTAATACGTGGATTGATTTATCTCATCTTACCACCATTCTACTCATCTGGCAAATGCGGTTCGAATGATATATAAAAGTATACATTTATCCGGAAAAAATTTGGGTACTGTTGAAAACTATAAACAAACGTCGAATTATTTTTGAACCAGCTCGTCGAACGGTACCAAAAGTACCACTGTGCCTTCAAAATTGTGCGGTTTTTTGTGGGGTGGACCAAAAGATCCCCTAACATTGTCTGTTTTATTCGCGAACAGTTACTCAAGACACCTGTGCCCGGGAATCGCTCGAGAACTGGATGTATGACAATTTTCCAAAAAAAAAAAAAACGGAAACATTTTTAAACAAAACCTTTTTCTTAAAAACAAATATTCGGTTCTATATTGAGCGTTCGCGGGTGGTGTTTACTGTCGTTTATCTCTGCCAAGGTGTCCTGGGTTTCTCCGTCTGTATTTGTTGGCGTTGTTGAACTCAACTTCAAAAGCGAATGGGAACGGTTGATTTATTTTATGGCAAAAATGAACTGTTGTGAACGGAACGAGCGGAGGTTTCACTGATGGCGCTGCCGTTAAAATTATATTAAATTTTTTGTTTGCCGGTGTCCCTTAACTCAGCTTCGGGTAGACGGATCTTGAAAATCGTTACTTGATATATTACTTTAGAGATCGCATGATCATGCATATTGAGCCATAGCAATTGAGAGGTGCCTTGTGAATATGAAGTTGTAGCAATTCGAATAAAATGTGATAGCTCATATTTGGAAAATTAATTTTCTTCAGTGTGTAAATAATGTAAAAGCCCCACCAACGTATCAGAAGTCGACTATTAAAGTTTTCCAGTGTGTCTGTGAGGGTCGCCATTTAGCTGGCATCTTAGGATTTGATCCTAAAAACCGAAAAACCTGTTTTCAAAAATGCTCGGGGACCTTGTTTTATTCTTTTTTCGCAAAACTGTACAGCATGATAACATGTTTTTGTTTGAAGCGAAATATACTGTTTCCTTAGGCGTCTTCGAAACTGCGGCTCAAGTAACGTCGAGGAGTTTAACCACAAAACGCACGAATTTGTATATCACATGAAGTTTGACAAACGCAAGTCTGCACTAGGGATCGAGCTGGGGTTGTGCGGATGGAAGCGGCACAGAAAAAGCACTGAGCTGTCTATAAGCTGTTGTTCGGTTCCAGAAAACCTCGCAAAGCAAACAAATTACGCGCGTTCAAACCGACATTATACGATGGGCTCAAATAACAATAGTTACGTCACGATGTGTGTTGCCTGCATTTGTGAACAGTGGGTTAAAGGGCTAATTTCAAACGTCATAATTTGGTTAATTCCACCGGTAATTTTATATTTAGATTTTATTGCAAATTCGCAGGGGAAAGTTATGTTCTAAAATATCTTAGATTCCCTTTAGAACTCCATATATTCTAATTTTCTCGATTCCCGTGGAAATTGAAACAACCCTGCCTAAGGCTTGTGCCTAGCTTAAGCGCGAGCCTAAGTAAAGTCCTTAAGATTGGCTTATTAATGGCTTAAGCATAAACCTAAGAGTTAACTAAGCCTTAGTCAAGTCGTATACTATTAAGCCTTAAATTTCCAATGGATTCCCGGTTTTCACTATTCCAAATCTCCATGGTTCCGCAGACACCCAGTTTCTGAAATTCTCACTTTCCCAATTTCCCAAATTGGTCGAATAACTCAATTTTTCCATTCATCGTGGAGGATTTGGGGACACTGCAAATTTAGATCGCCTTGTGTATTTCTGGTTAATGTAGCTTTGGCCGAACCTGTGATCCGTACAAATATTACAAAATTGGAGTTGCGATACTAGTTATATATGTTAACGTCTAATTTATGCCAAATTATTGCTTGAGAAACTTGTACTGATTGCCACGATAAGTTTGGAGCATATTGTGTAATTTTCATCCAGTCGTAATTTTCGGTCTAAGCCGGGGACAATGGATCGATTAGCGGCGTTTCAATCCTCGCATGTAAAGCAATATCCGTATTTTTCGGATAGCTACGAGCTGACTATTTCTGCAAAAACGTTTGCCGAATTCATTGTTCCGTTGTTGATTAGTGAGTTGTTCGACAACGGCGATGAAGAATTATTTGGAGAAGAAAATTATGAAACGAATAGCGTCAGCCGGCGGTCTGATTCGGACAGTAATATGGCAACTATGGCCCTAGACAATATTATATTCGCTTTTCGGCACAAATCCAGCTTTACTAAAGCTATCGATAACAGCGATTTCGAGGTTTGGGCTCGTCATATTAAATGCACTTTGCCGTTGGTTGAATTTTTACGAAGTGTTTTTCGTATGAAGCCAGTAGGCGCCGTTCAGGCTGATCGCAACACCTCGTGCTGTGGGAACGATGGCTGCAATACTGGGTATCGCCAGAGTTATAGTGGTATACCGTGCAGCAGCGAAACGCTTGTATCAGGTGGTAGCGATAATTGGAGAAGCAGTCTGCCATTGAACATCTGTAGCAGTAGTGGCGATAACTGCAATAATATATCGTTGACGTCAGCGAATTCAACAATACTAGCTTCAGCTTACTCCGTTGACGACATTCTCATATTGATTTATATGACAACACGGCCGTTCCAAATTTTGTACCAATTGTTGGGAGATAAAATATTCGGATGGTTATTGAGATATGCCGATATTTATGTTCCAATCAACAGCGATATTTACTATGATGGAAATGTCAAAAAAGAGCGACTCAATTCCTGTAACAACAATGTCAGCGATGTTTACAGCAGTCCAGGTCGATTGAGGTGGTTGCGAGTATCATCTTGTACCGTTGTAGCTACTTGTTGCGGATCCGGTGTTCCCGAGGGATCTTTTGGGCGTCGCAAAAGCAGTCAGCGCACTAAATGTAGCTGTCGTTCGCCGTTTTTTAGCCAACTAGGGACGATATCTTCTTGTTGCTGTTGTCAACAACTACAGTCGTGGACATTTATCGGCTGTCGTTCTCAAGCGGCCGTTGCGAGTAGTGGTGACGGAGCAGTCGGGTGTAAACGCAAGCTAGCTGATGTTAGTCCAGTTGGCGGGATTGCTGAAACCAGTTGTTTTTCTCAAAAACGATGTAGCAACGATTATCTTCGGCTGACCAACATAGCTAACACAGCAACGCAGACCATGACCACGATGATTCGCGGCAGTACATTTCAGACGGTCCGGGAAGCCCGGTGGAGAAAAATCCAACCACGCTCAAACACCGCCAACGTAGCCGGAAGGCGCTTTTTGTTCATCGCCTCGCTTTACGGTGGACATAGATTCCTTGGCGAACGATTGCTTCGATCGCATCATATTGTTCGAATCGGTGAAATCATGAAGTATTCGAACGACTGTGACGGTACGTTTATGAGCATTTATTTTCATTTTGCCAAATTTTTTTTCATCAGTTTCGTGACACCAAAAAATAATATATACTATTATTACCTGGTAGTCCAAATCTCGTAGATTTAACAGTAGATCATGGCAATAATAGTATTGATACGGTGTTATTGCTTTTGATTCTGGAAGAATGTGCAAATTGTTTGATGTCTAGACACCATAAAAGTAGCGAAATAAAATAATTGTCATTAAATAAAATTGTGGACAGAAATGAAATCGTTCTCAAAAATGTAACACCTGTTCGCTTAGCAATTTTTTGCGAACAATTTGGCGTTATTTCTGTCCGTAGCTTTATTTAATGACTGGTAGTTTGTCTTATCGCCAAGAAAAATTCTGAGTGTTGAATATGTAATTGAATCAGGGGTGTTCTTCGCTACTCTAAATTCAAATTAATTTAGGCCGAAAATGGGTTAATACAAGTGTAATATTGTAAAAATAAGCCTTAGGGCTTCTATTAAGTAGTCGTCCAAGCAACCAGGACTGCATTATAGAAATCTGCTGCAAAGATATAGCACTGTGCAGACTGTAGAGGCGACCACCTGTTTTTTCCACACATTGATTTTTCAAATTTCGGCACGTTATTACGTGTTTTGGCTTTA
>JASANE010027536.1:0-25389 GCA_030248225.1 Trileptium ribeirensis
CAGGTTGTTCTTTTTTTAGCTTACTATTTATGTCGGTCGGCTGCTGATCAAGCTAATTGGATGGGCTTTCGACAACCACCTGTACTCAGACTTAATCATGACTCCATCCTCTGCTGTTTTACTTCGAACGCAAAATGTGAGAGCAAATGATATTGATAACATCAGAAACAGTTGACTTTTTGTATGGAGCATGAAGTTCATTGAGCAGTGAACTTCAGAAGTAATGAGCTGAGTAACAATATTAGACAGTTATCGGACGTTCATATGCTATAAAAAGAACGAGCAATAAAGACAAAGTTTTATTAACCAATACATTCGCAACGCAACCGTAATACGACACAGAATATACGCAATTTAAGCCCAAGATAGAATGAAATCCAGTGAACTACACCTAGGATAATAAAATCGTTGTCCGAAGTACTTCAATTGTAAGAACATAGTCCTTAACTTTATACAAAATACAGTTGACATGGAGCTAATGCCCGAAACGCAGTTTGTTATGCCAACGTAATATTTTATAAAATACTATAGAAACATGACCATCAAATAACGTAAATGGCTGCAGCTTTGGTTGTTTGCAAAACGCAGTGTGAATTAGTATATATAGAATTTTAGTTTGAGATAAACAGGATGTTGATTTATAGGAACTCCCAGAAATCTCACGTAACGATAACGGATATCGGATCATATGTACATGCAATTTGTGCTACCCGCGAACTTTTTTCACATTTATTTTTTCTTTATACTGAAAAATAATTTTGTCATAATACCACAGTACTACTAGTAAAATTCTTGAGTTTACTAGTTTGCAGTATGTTTAATGATGAAGATTGATGTGTGACTTGCTGTCGTATGCAAAATTAGTTAAGAAAAGGTTTCTATAAAAAAAACTTGTTACCTTACAAAGGAATCTGTTCTTGATTGTTTACTTTCAAAAATTCAGACTTTCAACTAAATACTAGGCTAGGATGTGCTACCATATATATTGCGTTTCTCATCTGATACAGTTATTTGTCATGACCGTCAGCTATTTGGTCTGAAATACATGTTTGGGAAAGGCAATCCACTAATTTTCGACGTTTTCAGAAAACCATCATTCTTTAAAAGTTTGCGAAATCTTGCTTAGCTTAGTAAGCTTTATGTTTAGAATCTGTAAATTTGCTACATCATTGTGAATCTGTACATATGTGATCTTCAACATTCAACGCATTGAAATATAAAGTATAAGCAAAGAGCAAAAATGGCACAGCAATATCGCAACACGTGATCACCACAAAATAGAAATTTTGTATTAGATGACCTACCAAGATATACTAGACACAAACTGAGCTGTATACAACCCAACGGTTCAGGCCACACACACCATGTGCATTTCGTGAATATTACACATAGTTGTGCTCGCAAAATGTTCTAATGTAGCAATCAATGTGTTCTGCTTTATGTTTTACAAATACGCTGATACATCGAGGCATCAATGGTCGAGAATTTAGGTGCAACCGAGCGTGCAATATAATATATTCCGAGAAAATCCAGATAGTTTCTGCAGCTAAAATGCAGTTTCAGGACGCCAATGTTGAGTTTGTGTAAGGTACTTCAGATCAATTTCGTACTTTCTATTAGATTGAAAAATACTAGCCATTTGCCAGTGTTACGAGATAAGTTTCTTACAATTGAAACCCAACAATGTATCAGTTCGCTTTTAGTAACAATGTTTCTCTGACGATGGCTTTCCAAAATTAATATTAATTGCTCCAATGTGCACAATTTGTATTGTTTCCTAATTCTACAGGCTGTCGTAATTACACGAAAATTATCCTCATTTTATCTCCATAGACATAGTATAAGCTGATGAAAATATATGTATGTACTTATTGACAATGATCGCACAAAAACCTGATACTTGTAAAACCGATAATAACAAACAATAATTATTGTATTCAGCGGCTGTAAGTTATTCTTGCATTATCGATTTAGTATAAGGTTTTTTGTTCGGTGACTGTCTTGAGGATACCGACTGGGCGGACATTTATAAATTGTCAATACCCAACTTTACCGGTTGTTATATCTCAAAAATATTTTTCACCGGGTAGCCCAAACTCTTCTATTAAATTGTCATTATAAACCAAATAAAGATGACATATGGTTGATAGATGACAATTCTACTCATACGACATTCATTTTAGTCACAATCAATCAACTTTTCGCTAAGTTAGTGGTTAAACTTATGAACCAGATAAACTATACTTTAATAACGTGAGAAAATCCAAAATGCTTAGTTATCACTATACGTAGACAGAAACCTTAAATCGGTGATCCTAATTTCATATTTATAAAAGAAATGAGAATGACAACAAGAATCGTTCCAGTGCTTTTTCTTTTCAACAAAACTGTTATTTCGGTTTCTACCATTCTGTTCAATTATATATATTATTTAAGCTCTATGTACGTTACAAATAATACAGTTACTTTCCCAAAAAAGCGAAGTATTTAAGAAAATTCGCATTAATATTGAATTTATAAGTGTTCAGGAATATAACATCCGAAAAACTTGTCGCTGAACATGTAATAGTTGTAGCACAGCTATCGTGCGTACGCACGGTTGTGACGAGTTCAGACGAGTGCGTCAGAACGAGTTTGAACGAGTTAAACAACACAACCGTGCGTACAAATCACTTGACGCACGCCCGGCTGTGCTACAACTGACTTGTAATACAGCTAATTTAGCTAAACGTGCGTTAAGTCATTTTGATACATGGCTTTAATTATATAAGCTGTGTTACAAGTGTTGTTAAATTAAATGAACAACGGCTATCATTGTCCGCCAAAAATGTAGCTAGACATGTACAAACACCACGATTCCGTAAGTGTATTACTGGGTTACTGGGATTTTTCACTTCCGAAACGGAATTAACAACTTTGGTTTCAGGAACATATTTTCCACCATTGTTAGTATCGACATGATTGGTTATTTTGCTTAAGGTATGACACGGGTTATTGCTTTTGTGGTATATGACTTTGCAAATGCACTTGATTTGACCGCAAAATAATCTGGCGTTGGCGCATGACGCGAATTTGAAACAAAAACATTTGCAAAAACATTCTGTGGTCATCTTTAACCACATATATAAGTTTACCATTTAAGGCTAAATATTTAACACAGTGTATTCTGGGTTTGTATTGCTTCTTGGGCTTTTTTGAGTTGTGTTGCGCAATGTCTGTGAAGAACGTTCGAATATTATACCAGCGTTTAGCCAATAACCGGCCGTAGTCTAATTTAGTTCAGAAACTGCTGTAAGGTGAGCCTTTTATGATGGTTAAAATTAAAACTCGTTATGATACGGGATGCTAATCACTGTCAGCTTTGAGATTTCCCGATTCGAAACTATTCGATTTAATACGGCTTGCTTAAAGATGAGGTACTTTATAATAAGCTATTCCTGAATGACTTTGATTCAAATTAATCTAGCGCATCTTGCAGTAACTCCTGAAAAACAATTCTCGGCCATTAGCGGCGCGAAAGCAGTGAGACGGCCGTTTGATGTGCCCGTCAGCTGTTAACGATTTTCGGAAAATATAAAATTTTTAGCTTCCTTCGTAAATGTCAGACTATGCTTTTGTCAATCGCGTAACAGGTTTCTATTGCACATTTATGTTACCCTTCATAAGGTGACCCTCCGCCTTTTTTACACAGGGTCATTTTATAGATTCGGATTCGCACTTTTAAGCTCTCGGTTTATTTATGCAGATGGTTAACTCTTTCTGTGACATATACATTACGACGCGATACGCTAATCGAGTTAGTCGTGTAACGTGCGTTTGCACGAGCCTTGTTTTTTAGCTCGCTTTGTGAGGTTACTTAAGGAACGAAACATCAGTCCTAAACGTCACAGTGGCTTACGTACAAGGCTCTCACCATCTCGGTTTAATAAAAAGCTTGTGCAGCATTGTACAAAATACACAATAATCCATCCGAAAATGTTACCGATTGCACATACCATCGTAGGCCAGCGTTCGCAATTCTCCGGCGTTTCCAGCCCCAAAGGCCACTTTGGACTGTTAGGGCCGACCGACAGAGTAATATTCGCTTATCGGAGTATACCATGTGTATTGAACCGACGTCTTTTGATATATTGGTTTTGTGTTGTTGTAAGATTTTTGTAAAATTCGCACTTCCATAAGGCACAATTTATTTCCAAACTAACAGTTTTAAAAATTTTACGGTAGTTATTTGCGTTATGATATCTACATCGGTTCAGGTCGGAAATGTATATATCTACTACAGCGTTTATTATGTGTCAAATGCATATTTAAATATGGTCATTAAGGTAATAGGCTTCAATCTATGATCAATCATAACCTATGGTACACTTCAAAGCTGGCCGTTGTCGAATATTACATACAGTACAGTTTTGTTCTAGTCAGACTAGGTGTAGGCCTCGCGTATTTTAGCATACAGTAGTACGCGGTGTAAAACTTTCATTCGCAAATGGAGCGAATTTTCTAACAAATGCTTAAATGCCTTTTATGGACATTAGTCTGAATCGCTTTTTTTGGACACATGATTGACGTGCTCATAAATCGGAGGACCAGCCACGATGATTTCATCGCAGCGCTATTACGTATGCAAAGCAAAGCGTCTGAGAATCTTTCCAATTTTCCTTCTGCTCAATATTTTATTTCATATTTCGAAATGAAATGATATTTAAAGCTTAATTTCAAATGCACCAGGCAGGCACAGCCCGAACAACTACAGCGAGGGAAAATACAGTGCCGGATTCTGCATAGGCGAGATTCGAACCGAACCTTCTTTGCGGTGCACGTTATATGGAAGAATTAAAAATGACTAGCTGATGCAATAGCGCCATTAAGTCCAAAGCAATTCGCAGCCAAAAGCGCAGACTCCGACATTGGCTGTTTGTGGGGAGGCTATGGGAGTATTGAATCCGGCTGTGCGGAATTAATTAGCTAGACTTTTTGAATTGCAGGCATTAATCTATGCACTTTCATATTTTAAAAACTATGTTAACTCATTTACAGAAACGAGAACGCAGTAAAAGTATAAATTCACGTTCAGGACTGACCCTAAGTTTACATTCATCATGTGACGCGTTTTAAGCCTTTAAAGGGTATACAGTTTACCAATAGGTATTTTTATCTTATAAATGTGGAAATGCATTTACACGAAGCAGTATGCAATTTTTCGTTTTCTTTTATTCTGAACAATATGGCTTCCGTCTGGCTGCAAATTATAATTAAATTGCACCTTTGAAACGTGTGTTGGATACCAATACATTGTATGCGGCTCTGCCTTTATGCGATTAGAGCGAAAAACATTTTTAGAATGTTCCCAATGTGAAACAACATATATCATATAACGCAGAAGTGAAAAAATATATTGATATCTCGCATGGGATAAAGTGATGCCTAACCTGACATATTCGACCATACACGGCATCATTATAGGCAGAAACGTACAAAATAGCTAACAGGTAAATTGAATGATCAAACGTGCTAAGTGCAGTGAACAGCAACACGTTTATATCTTTGAAAAAATTAACAACTTCCTCTTAGTGCTACTAATAATGTATCCTTTCTAGTTACGATTTAATAATGGTCTACTGTTTAACCACTTTATAGTTATTATATTCACCTACTTAGCAGACACATTTGAGCCAAACAAACTAAATCGCAATTTATTCAGTTTTTTCGCTATGGCATGGATTCTGTAATATCTGAGAATTAGTGATCCCAGAAATATACGAAAGGAAATCGGTAAAAAAGTGGTCGCAATAACTTGAAATACATAGCAATTGTAGGCAATATAGCCATAATGACTACGTGTCTCGAACGATTCACGCCATCGGCTAAAGCGTGGGCCACGAGTATGGCCGAACATTTTACAAAATTTTTTAATGCACCCTTGGAATAACTATTAGATTATACTAAATGGATGCGTTGTATTTTGCTATATTTACAGAGTTATTAATTGATATATCGAAGTATACTAGTTAATCGATTGCTTGGTACGCTGCAATGCCAATCATATGTTCAATATATCTTGTCGCAGCTGCAATATTTTTTATTGAAATACCTCACGTGGAATCGTGGGTAAGCAGGTCTAACCTCAAAAATCAGGTTAAATACAACACTTTATTATTGTTTACATAAATGTTGTATTTTTCGAGTTTTAAACTCTCCAAATAATCAGTTAGGTATGAAATTACAAAAATGAAATTTAGTAATAACATTTTAAAACAGTAAGTTTCTTCATTTCCATTGCATTTAGTTATAAACGTTTTGTGTATTTGTAATAATTTACTTGCCTACTTTTAATTTAAACCAGGTTCGACATCACAAAAATTAAACACTCCAGTCGAATCATCTGGTCAAATATTACCTTATATATGACTAACTTCATTTTTTTCGATTTTTGAAATCGGGCCTGCCGGTGTTCCGACATGTCGGTACTTTGGCACTTTGGTAATCTAGCCAACCAGTATTGCGGTCTGCCGGTATTCTGACCAGCCGGTGTACCGAGCACTAGTAGAAAATAATATGCATTCATGATTTTCTTTGCGTTGTAGATGTTTTTGTGTTATATTACGGCGTAAAAATTTATTAATCAGTACGATAACTAAAATAGCACATTATATTTATATAAAGTCTACTATGGCTAAAACGTAATTTTCTGTCAACACATATGCAATTTTAAAGCTTCTTTTACTATAATCAATATTAGATCTGTGCGTACACAAATATGTATTAAGCACTAAGTTGCGTTGCAGTGTCCCACTCTGGATATATCGGGATGCTTTTGAACGCGACCACTGGACTCCGTCTACCAGCTGAAAAGGTCTGGGGTCTTGCCACATTTATGGGTCTTGCCACATTTATGCAACAAAAATGCTAATAAAATAGCGTAGAGTAATATCTGATTTCCGCATTAGAGGCCGCTAGGTAGCTATAATCGCTATAGGTTTCATTGTAACATAAGTTTTTTGAGGCTGCTTGGCATAGATATAAACTGCAGCGTAAAGAGCATTACGGTTTTACACGTAACTGAGTAGTGGATAAATGAAATTTCTGGCGTAATCAGCACCGAAAAAATTTAGATATTAAAAAAGTATCACAGAATAATTTTGCAAAATTATTCTTGAAGAGGTGAGCTGGCCGCAGCTGTTGCATATTAGACGGGAAAAATTGCCGGCAAGTCGTTTTTCCGGCCGACGGTTTTACTGGCTCAGCACTATTACAGTGATTCCTAAATACATTATAGACGTAAGTTTTGTCTTTGTCCTTGTGTATTTATGCGGCGTTTAGGTTCATGTAGAAGATTTGTCACTGTGTGATCAGGACCATACCACAGTGCATGGTAGTCGGAAGGCTATATTATGCGGCACAAGTAATGGTGTAGCGGACACCGTGTATATTACACTGACACCCTATAATTGAACAGTCGTTTAAAAAAGGCGGGAAAATTAGCTAAATAAAGTTTGGAAATATTTAGGCTAATTGATTGTATTCCGTAAATCAAGCTGTTTAAAGCTTTCCATAGGAGGTGCATCGACAAAGCTTGCACTGTATAAACTCCCTACAATAGAACAACAACAAGACATCTTGCCAAAGGACTTTCATGGCCGGTTGTCAGAACTTTGCGGTTCCATGACACCATACATAAATGCTGATGGTGTCCTAAACACCATATAAAATTGCTTAGAATACAGTGTTGGTGTTCTTTTACACTATATCGTTAACGGTGTTACGCAGGTTACTCTATTCTTGCTCATTTTCAGCATGACGCCGGACTTGCGCTAACTTTGAATAAATTGTACAGTGATAGTTCGAACCAAGGTGGACCGTGCATGCCCGGAATGCCATGTTCGTACGGTTCAGATGGATCCCTCAAGAGAACTGTATCATTTGTATCGTACTGCGCACGAAATCCACAATCTGTTTGGTGTCCTAAAGATGAGTAATACAACGACATAGTTCACATATTTTCAATATATATCACGTGGAAAATGCTTTGTGATTTAAGAGGTTGATAAGTGACGAAGATATGTTATAGTTTTCCTGAAATTTATAAAATAAATATTTTACTGTATTGCTGTTTTGCTGATTATATATGCTTTTTAAAGCCTTATTAGTGGTCTGCTGTTTACACATCAACGAACGAAATTTTCTGTCGATGGGCGCACACCCCGAAAGAGAGGGGGACAAGAGGGTACAAAGGAACATATGCCTGGGGACGGCCATATAGGTCGACATCCACCAGAAATATGGTTACTTGGTCATTCTAAATATATATGGCCTGTTTCTCAAAAATTTGCCATGTTGATCAATTCTGTATCCTGAACTGCCGTACCTAGAGGGTCTTGTATTATTTAATTATTTCCAGCTGCTGTGTTGGTAGTTGGGCCTTACAATATTTAATTGCTATAAATTTCGTGACGCTCAAATCTCAACGACGGCTGGTCGGATCGGTGTCAACGAGAACTCAAAATTTTTGTCTTGACGCAATCCGGAACGGTTTTGAGAGACTTAGATTCCTGGCTCTACTCCTTGGCTTATTATAACTGAAAAATAATTTCAACGTCTGTCAATCCTGTACAGATTCGCATGTGTTTTCTCATATGTGTAGAAAACTTTTGCTTCTTTCTTTCTTGTTGCAACGTTGAGACCGAACCACCCAACAACCCATCTTTTCAGGCCTAAATTTCAAATTCTTTGGATCTCACCAAGTACTTGTTTCTTCCACTTAGCCATAAAGTTTTATTGGTCCGCGTTTTGATTCTCATCCTCTGGAGCCACTATAGCTTTAGGCCAACTTCCGTTGTAAAAATTAATTTAACACTTTCAAGGAGTCTCTACGGTAGTTGGAATCTTGCCGCTTCTGCCGTTTAGTACAATAGTGTATAGAGATATATGCCTGGAAGACAGATATTTAGATCGATTTGCCAGAAATCTAGCAAGCAGGCCATGCATGTATTAAATTCATAGTAACCAGCATGCACATAGCTATACAATGGTTGCCAGATGTCTTATGCCCACCCTGAATTTTTCGCTTTGGCCCCCGTTTCCTGTCTTTTAGAAAGTCAGAATCTGCCATATTCATATAGTTATCAAAGAACCCACCCCTTTTGATGATCCTTTCTTGAACAGGGATGGCTTAAGCAGGGACGGGCATTGAAGCATTAAGATAAAGATACCCCACTAAAAGATAAAGATAATTAAGAGCTAAAGATATTCCATTGGGATTTAGTTCTCACATTTATCACGGAATTTAATATAATATGAGCAACATTATTCATATCGCATTTGCGCACCAAATCATTTAAGTAATTTTGCCTAGTGCTTCGTAAATAGGGCTAAAGATATGGAGATTAAAATTAAATTATATTATGTATATATATGTTGCGCTATGCCATATTATTTAGCTGTAATATATTTGTAGAATAGCTCCGGGCGATCTTCATTCATTTACAGCATCGTACTGGATGAACGTCGATATGTAAAGTTCAATATTGTTTATCTCATCATGTCTAATCTGTCGTCTGTCTAAAATTCACTCACCGTATAGCTTGTTTCTAACGTATAATGATAATATCGACGTATAACGATAATATATTACAAGAAGTGAAATTTTTTAAATTTATTTGATAGTGATATTCAAGCTTTGCCTTCTTTATAAAAGGTACCGAGCGGCGCGTTAGGAGTTTAAAATCTTTTGTTATATATATTTTAAGGCCAGATATGTTCAAATTCGCCAAAGGCTAAAAATGGAGTAAACTTTCAGACCATAGACAGAACCCAAGATGACGCAACAATAACGCAAGCGTCATGTGAGTCTGCCACTCATAGAATTGCTGAAAGCATCTTCCAAACTTCTTATAAAGACGAAAACTAAATCGATTAAGTAATCATTATCCTTCCAAATGATTATTAGCAATCTGTATGCAGTGGCCCCAACTTTATTCTCCGCCATCCCACAGGATGAAGATGTAAAAAGGTATTTGACTTACTTTTCCTATTACATGACCAACAGCATATAATGCTTTACCTACTGCAGTACAAAAACATAACTTCAGCATTGTGTTGTATTCGTTCACAACGCAACTAGCTTCTATTAATTTCTGAAAACATTACGAAAATGTATTATAATAAATAGCTCAGTATGATATTGTTTTTGTCTTTTCTCAGGCCATGCATTAGCAGCGTGATTTGCAAGTTACATTTATTGCATTGGTCAATCTACGCACGCATATTGGATATATACTTTGGAAACTATATAGCTAGTGTCTCATCAACGGCAAGCTTCTCGGTTTCCTCCGTCCAATCAAGTTCAGTTCAAACTGAAAATTTTCACCGTAATCTATCGTACTAAAATGAAATTAGCATGCTTGTTCAATTTTTTTGCAACATACACACCACTTTTACATAAAATTTCAGAGAGCACATGAATATATAATTGTTTAACGATAGAAAAAACTCATGGGCACTTCAATTATGAGCCGAGCGTGCAGATACATTTGGAGGTCGGTGTCAGGATAGCTGCCTAGACCGTATCTGGCCATAGAGCTGTGATTATGCTGCATCTAGCCGGTCACTATAGCTTGTGTCGTTGTTATTTGACGAAAATAATTTTTAGCAAATTAGTATTTTTGTACCAACATTTTCAGACAGAACAACAAATTTAGTATTGCTAATTAGCCATAAGCACGTGTAGGTGATGTTCTGCTAAAATTTCTTTGCATTTCATCATGCATATATTAAAGTAGCTAATGTCCATGGTGATTTTGATCGGCATTGTGTTAAAGCGAAAAGTGTACAAGGCTTCGAATATCCACATTTACGTCAAAGGTGCTGATAAATTAAAGTGATTTCAGTCTGAAAAGCAGGTATCACTATTTTGCCAGTAACAGATCAAACTAAGATGAACTCAGCACAAAATCTACCAAGCTACATATGTATTGTAAAAATTTGCGGCAAATATATACAATTGGTCTCGCCCGACATCTGTCATTATATAAATTAAAAAATATTCTGCAGATTTGCGGAAATTCATATTCTCCGATCGTTGATTTCATTCTGTGGGACAAAAATACCTTACTGAACAGGGAAAGTTTGCTGATGGTGTCAACGCATGTGATGATATAAAACATGTCACTGTTATCGAATTGAGTTTCCACGAACATAGCGATTGTTTTTAAGCCTGTGTTTACCTATGTTAAACTCCGTACATCAACCTGAATGGTGAATAATTAGTTGTATAATGAGACAATACTGATGAACAGAACAATATATTGCAATTCCGACTTGCACTATTAGCCTTGGAAAGCAAGGTCATCCAAGAAGGTGCTGAAAAAGGCTGATATCCCATCCCGATGACCTATTTTTATCCCATTTTTGCCAATTTTCACCCTGTTTTAATCAAATTTTGTTAAAATTTTTAGCACGCTGGGCGCGAGGGAGACGGCGGTGGGGATGCGGAGCACGGAAGGGGCCGGGTAAGGGTGCCTTGAGGGCGGGAGTGGTAGACCAATGCCTCGGCGGGAGGGAGGAGGGGTTAGCCCCATGAATCCCTGCTTCGCTGTGTAAGACATATAGTAGTATATATAATTGGAAGTAAAATTCAATGATCATACTACGTCTGTGGTAGTGCTTTATATACTTCATAGGTTAAACAGTTTCTCATTTTTCCATAGCACATTGCACGCAAAATCTGTTTACACTTTTAACAAACAATAGTTGAACGAAGCAAACGGATTGAAATTCGCCAAAATTAGGGATACCTACAATCAGCCCTCGAATACTGATCTAAAGTTATACTGCCCCGGAATGTTTGTAAAGTGGGCAAGTGAACTAATTTACTCACTCAATACTAAAATCAGCAGCCCTTTGTAAACCAATTTGTGCTGGAACTGATAACATTCATTAAAAATAAAAATTGAAGAAAAAATAGCAAGCGCAACAAGTTATTGCCAAGGTTTGCGCGTTTATATTTAACCTTTCTCATCTGTAATCATCATCGTCATTTGAACGGCTGCGCGGTATAATTCTCTGGTTACACAAAATCAGTTTGAATTCGCTCGGTACTGTCTGTAGCTTGGCAAAGACTTTCCAAATTTAACTAAATTTTTAAAGTTTGTTTGTACGTTATGTCGAAACGCTGCAGTACCACAGCTCAGCTAATTTTTTTCCACAGGAAAATAGCGAAGCAAAAATTGTTTATAATAAACTAACATAAACGTATGTAATATTTTCTGCTGTATTTTAAGGGATATAGAAGAATTAGTCCATTTTCACAATGCAAGTATCATTATATAGCTACCTTATGGTATTAATATGTTTTCTACACTCCCCAAATAAAGAAAAAATCACGCATATTTTGAACCCAACTCATCGTTGGTTATTTATCGGTAATAACTTGGGATTAGGCTATAAATTGATGCCGTTAGATATGGATATGTGGCAACACGAATTACGTATAAGCACAAGCGTAAATGTTTAATCGTGCTTGTATCTCTTAAATGAATTAATGGATGGCAATGGTTCAATTAGTAAAATTCATTTTATTTCATCTGATACCTTACGTATATATAAGATGATATGTTAATATTTTCTTCGTTTGATTTACACTAGGTAATGCAAAATAGTTGTTCTTCATAAACGAGGTTTGACTAGTTCCTGGACTCAAAGAAAGACCCATTGTAATGTTTTTATGTTGTAGTGAGGGGGAGGGCTAGACATTACCTAGTAATCATGAACAGATTGCGACAGATATATGCTACTCAAGCAAGATACATCCTACAACGTTCCCATTAATGCAAATTTTTGTCACGACAAAGACTATGTGTCACCTCATTAGATTATATACCTAATCTTTTACCTTATAATTGCGATTAACTGACGCCACATCTTATGAAAAAAATTTATTTTTATGTCTTCTTTTCCATGAGCAAAAGTTAGTTAACATCTCAGTTTCATAATCATAACCCATTATATTATTTTTCCGCAGAGATATAGTCCTCTAGTTGTGCCTTTTAATAATTTTTGCTTTGTCCAGACTGAAGTTTACGACGTTGACGGTCCAAATGAATTTCGATTGATTCCTAATTATGTCTTGTGGCGTTTAACATATTAGCCAAATTTTTACTTAGCTATCGCAGCTAAAATATTCCTCCAAACATCTCGAAGCCCCAAACAAAAAATTTCCGTAACCCCGCCACCAAAGTTCAGAAGAAATCTGCGCCAATGCAAAAAGTTCAATTTTCAAGGTAGTGGTGAATTCGCGGGCCCAGGCGCCTGGTATAATATATATAAAATTAGTTAACAAAGCAGAACAATAATTTTATGTATTCAATGAATTTTTTACCGGAAGTGGCAGAAGTTAGCTTGATGAAGCAATATGTATTTATTAAAGCGGTGCTTAAAATGTGATTTTAAATAAATTGAATTGTGGCATTAAGAATTTAGCAAATTCTACATATGTAAAACCCGATAATATAAAACAAGTTATTGCTTGGCAAAATCCGTTACAAAAGACTGTGCGAAATGCGTTTTGAACTGCAGTTACTGATCTGGTTTTTATGTAACACACATATCCTGTAACTTCTGAGAAATTGTATTGCCTTTTATATCATTAGTTTAATATCCAAAAATTTAATATTAAAAACCAGCTTCATATTTTACTTTATGCAAGAGTCAACATAAGATGCCCCCCAAACCATCCTCTTTTGACACCATATACAAAAAGTTATTAGCGAACAAAACTCAGATTTCAATAGCTGTATCCAATTTTGACATTTTTCTGTTCCGTAACGCCATTAGCGAATACAATTCGGCCCCTGTACTTTAACACCAGTGTGTTCGCGAACATTTTCAAAATATATCGTAAGGAATATGAAGCGGACTAATTTCTGTTCTTTAACGCAAAATGAAATTTGTGTTCAGTGCACAACTGAATGGCAATCGCTTTTGTCAAAAGAGGATGGCAAGGGGCGCAGCTTAAGTTTACTTATGCATTAGATAAAAAATTCCTCGCCTTTTAAAAAATTATATGAATTCAGATGAGCCATATTCGGATCTGAAGTTCTAAATACGCGTTTACGTAGCCATTGTGCATGCATATGTATACATCTTTCAATATCATAAGTGTATGATGAGCTATATTACTATATTACTTGCTGTTATCAGTTAGCCATGCAATTATTCACAAAAAGTCACGAACATACGCCAGTATCCAAATTGGCACCGATGATGACTACTCTCGGTAAAACGTAAAAGGAAGAGTCGATGACTGTCGACTCTTCTGAAGTGTGCGCTAATCTGCAGCTTTTCGTTCTGTTTATCCACAGCACCCTATCGTTCTGTTTATCCACAGCACCCTAAGTACACCATAAACATGACTTCCCCACCCATGTTCAAGGACCACTAAATTCACACCCAACCCAGGTTCATAGAAGACTAAATTCATACCCCTTACGTTCATAGACGACTAACAACTAAATTACAACCCAGCCATGTCCATGGACCACTTTTCCACTAGATGGGTCATAAAGCTATGGTGGATTAAGGGTCAAAAAGATTGCGCCTTTCTGCGGACGAAGTCAACGAAAAGCTGAAGAATATCACACTCTCCAGTAGAGTCGACCGTCATACGCTCTTATTTATTGTTCTAACTTAGCTAACGTTCGTACTACGAATTCTACGTAAAATTGTGAAGGTTCATTTGACTAGTTGTTTGCCTACTTGAGAAGTTATGACTACGACAGCCTAACATCGAAGATGAAACAACGCAACTCCGTATACAAATTCGTAAACGACAGATCTCTCACTTGTAATATAGTTGATCGTAGCAAACAGTGCATTGCAGCATTGCAACGCACTACTTTAAACATTTAAGCTGTACAGCAATATTAAACATAGATCTCTAAGATCTCGGATTCGGGCTTCGCTTTTTGTTTTCGTTTTTTGTTTTTTAGCTACCATTAAAGTGCAATTTTTACAGTAGTTAAAAATTCGCTAACCGAGGCGCTTAAGCTTAGTATATAGTGAGGAATTGGTTCACGACTATTACTCGGAAATTCAAGGTGTCATATTCAACGCCGTATGCACGTGTGGGTGTTTGCAGTTATGCTGCAAATATAAATTCAATTTGGCATAAACTAATGGGGTGTTATCTCAAAACCCGTCTCCTCGACAGTGAAGACGCAGCTGTATAAGCCGAGGAAGACATTTTTATCAATAAATTCGCAATATATTATATATTCTGATTAAAACAGCATCGGTATCATAATTATCTACATTTCTGACATATAACAATTGGAAATCTTTGGCCGCGCCACCATCTAGACGCCACGCCTATAAGAGCAAAACTAACTGCAAAACCAATTCTATCAGTAGTTGCGAATTCGTTAACTGGGGCATTTAAGCTTAGTATATAGTGAGAAATTTCAGATAATTTCAAGCAAGAGAAGCCAGAATTTGTCGTTTTTAATTACATATATATATTAAAAAAATTTCATATTTATACTCCTTGAAAGCTAAAACACGACACTTGTCAATTTCCATATTTTGAAAGATATTCTGTGTTACGTTGATTATACTGTTGCTAAAATTCTCGATTCACAACATTTACTCAGAAATTCAAGGTGTCATGTTTCAACGCCGTATGCACGTGTGGGTTCTTGCAGTTGTGCTGCAATATAAATTCAAGTTGGCAGAAAATAATGGGGTGTTATCTCAAAACCCGTCTCCTCGACAGTGAAGACTCCGCTGTATGAGGCGAGGCAGGCTATATTTCTGGCATATAAGACTTGGAAATCTTTGGCTGCGATCCCCATCTAGACGCCACGCCTATAAGAGCAAAACTAACTGTAATTCCTGTTGCAAATATAGTAACTATCCAAAAAAAGACCCGATCGAGAACCCTTGCCACATTTTGCCATTCTATTTCGATAGTTTCAGCTTCATATTCCTCGTTGTAACGGCTTATTAGATTGCTTACTCGTAAATATAGTTTCCCAATGTCATCATCTACATTTTGCTTTGCATTTCTTCGCTGTTTTCCAATAAGCCTATGGTTAGTAGGATTATAATTGTCAGAACAGAAGCCAAGTTTGGCGTCGACATCGCGGGAAATTGTTTTTAGTTTGTCATCAAATGACATGACTTCATTGCGATGTTTGAGTGCCGCTTGCCTTGTTTTAGCGGTGATATGATTATTGTCGATCTTAACGTAAGGATTTTGAGATCCTAACCAAGTGGAGTTGCATCCTTGTGCCTTCTTCGCAGAGCTAGCAACGGGTTTCTTTGGAATACTTGCGGCGCCGATAAGTCTGTACACTTCATTACATGGTTTTGTGTCAAATGGATTAGTGCCTAATGCTTTCATGTTTTTGGTTTCAGTGAATAAATGTAATTCGTAACCTGCAGTGCGACTACCGCTTATATCATGTTTATTAGATTTCGACCCAATAATATTCATTCTTTTCATCGCGTAATCTTCCGGCAACGGTAACTTTTTGAGTAAGGATTCTTCAGCTACGGATTCAGTTGCTTCAAGTTCACGATTTGCTTCACGATTATATGAGTTGGAACCTTCTGGTCTGTTCTGGAGCGCTTTTCCAGATTCTACATAAGCGGAGCTACAGTGCGTTAGCGGAAGTACTTCTAATTTCTTTGACTGAATATTTTTTGTCTTAGCATCCGAGTCATTCTCGCCTGTTGCAAATTCAGTGAACGATGTGGGCCTGCTAAAATGTGATGGCCTTGCGGATTGCCATTTCCGTGAGACCGATCCCACAACACCTGACTTTTGTTCAGTAGCGCCTTCGTGATGATCATCTACACGACGATGTTGCTTATGCAAAAGCGGTAAGCTAATTTTCTTCCACGTAGAATGTTTGCAGCTGGAGTTGTGTTCCTTGGTCTTTCGCTTTATTCCCGTTTTCTTCGATGAATCAATACAATGAGCTGCAGTTACCACAGCGGCGCAATGACTAAACAAAAATCGAACTGAATTGGCGACATAACGTGTCGGATTTGTTAATGTTCGTCGTGCCAGGTAATCGTTTTGATCAAATCGCAAAATTGGTGCAAGGATTTTGTAAACAATAAAATTCACCCATTGCGGCACTGGACGTTGTTCGTTTCCACTATAGTGTTGTAAATTAAGAACAATTACCGACATAAACACAGATACTGATGATAGAGTCATGATGGACATGATGTATATCGCTAAAATAAAACAAAAGTAGTAATATTTAAAATTTTGATATTTCAGCGATGAAAATGTGTGAAAAGGCGCGAATCTTTGTGACTCAAGAGGCTCTGAGGAGCTGAAGAATGACTGATTATAAATAGTGAGCTAATGCGTGATAGAAGATTTATAAATATTTCACAAAATGAAACATCCAGTCTCGTGCAACTACAATCCATGCCTTGTGTGATTGTATCTGCAACTTGCCCGCAATGTCGGGGTAAAATGGTTTCTTTGGCACTGTATTGCCTAATGTCAACAAAGATCTTAATGATTTCCATCATCGTAAAGTTGCAGTACTGTTGAACCAGTTGCTTTGGTTATACATTCACAGTACAATGGAGAAACGTTACTTTTTTTAAAAGTTCTACAAACATGTATAATTGTTTTTATCGCAAAGCATATGTAGTGAGCTGCCGCAAGCAAATATCTTTGATCCTGTATTTTACAATGTATGCAATACAGAAGAATTTTACTTTGTTTATATTTCGGAAAAACCTTTTCTAGTATTTGTAAAAGCACACCACTGTATCCTAAATATTAAACGTCACAGGCTTCAACAAAGTTGACGCTTTTATGGAAGAAAAATAATTTGGAACTATCCGGATTTAAATATGCGAGTTATTGAATTCCGTTGTGTCCAGACCTCGACAGTAGTTGAACTTGAGTTCGACACAGCCACTAGTATGTGTTTCTGCAACGACATACATGTGTATAACAGGTTATAAATACGCATTCTAGTTACTATTGTAAAGATAATTTACTTTTGAACGCGGCGCTAATACAAATTTTGTAACCTTACCTATCAGAGGAATGACATGCGATGTTTTCGGCATGTTTTCGTCGTTGTTAAAGCTGTAAACTGAGTAAGCCAAAACGATGGTCAATCCAAGAGTGACTTTTTCCCCACACTCCGAAGGTAACCAAAACTGTACAAGCGTAAGAACTGATAGCATTATGCATGGAGCAATAATGCTGTACAGATAAAACAATGTTCTTCGTCGGAGATAAACGGTAAATACTACTTCTGAAATAAATAATACAATCCGGTTTTAGTAAGCTTCGCACGAGACATCTGAGTTAAACGTCAATGAGTCTGCTCAAAGTTTTCGCGAAAACATTGTTGCATTAGCAAAACGCTAGTTCAACTGCTGTTCTGCTGAATATTTCGTTCTGTTAAAATGACACTTTGTAAGAATTGCAGATATGTTTATATATTTATAGCGCAATATTCATACTATTTTGTTAACCTAAAAATATTCCTAACACCAGAATATATAATTTTCTGTTAAAATTATGTAGAACGTTGAATTTTTTTTGCTTAGAACGGTGTTCATCTAATTAGGGACTGTTAGGTTTCCAAAGCATTCTTTATGTCAAAACAAACTATTCATAAACGTTTTAATGTCAATTTAAAACGATGCGACCGCTGTGTTATTTCTAGTTTTAGTAAAAATTAATGTTGTGCAACGGCCGTAAAAACCCTCGTTGGGCCGAAGATTTTCCCAGCCACAAATCCGTTGGCCGATATCACATGATATTTGTACTCTCTTGATATTTTCCCCCTCAACGTATGATATTTTTACCCCCGTGATATTTTTCCCCTCAACGTATGATATTTTTACCCCCGTGATATTTTTCCCCTCAACGTATGATATTTTTACCCCCGTGATATTTTTCCCCTCAACGTATGATATTTTTACACCCGTGATATTTTTGTCCCGTGATATTCCCCCTCAACGTATGATATTTTTACCCCGTGATATTTCTCCCTCAAGGTATATTTTTACACCCGTGATATTTTTGTCCCGTGATATTCCCCCTCAACGTATGATATTTTTACCCCGTGATATTTTTCCCCTCAACGTATGATATTTTTACCCCCGTGCTATTTTTCCCCTCAACGTATGATATTCTTACCCCCGTGATATTTTTCACTCAACGTATGATATTTTTACCCCCGTGATATTTTGCCCCTCAACGTATGATATTTTTACCCCCGTGATATTTTTCCCCTCAACGTATGATATATTTACCCCGTGATATTTTTCCCCTCAATGTATGATATTTTTACCCCCGTGATATTTTTCCCCTCAACGTATGATATTTTTACCCCCGTGATATTTTGCCCCTCAACGTGTGATATTTTTACCCCCGTGATATTTGCACTCCCTTTGATATTGTCATTCATATCTGTATTGCATTTATTTCCAGATTACAATATGGAACAAACGGAATATAATGATATTGTTACCCATATAGATACGAAGTATTTTCTGTGAGAGAAGTAAATGGATTGGATACTTTATTTCATTGCAAAGGGTCTTCTCAAGTGATTGTCCTCAGGGGAGCGGATGAAAAACTTCGCGTTAAGAAAGAAATACATTCCGGGGACGTTGGAGGTGAGTAAGGAGGGACAAGCCCTAATACTACACACTGTTGATTATTTACGATATTGATGTACTACAGCTCTTAGACAATACGGCTGCTGCATAGCTCTACAATTATATACCATCTGAATGATCAATTCACGTTACTAATCTAGCGGTCTCAACGTAGCACCTAGCATGTTTTCACAACAAACATGTTTTCAAAATTTAATGACTAAATTGCTAAACATCTCAAAATTTATACTGGCACCATAATTCAGAAATGCAATGCCGACCCTTACCTGGAAACTGCGTATCGCCACAGCATGGGTAAAAGTTCGCTCGACGTTCGACGGACGTGTCAATTAGTTCCCATTCCCCGTGGTCAGTAAATGCATCTGTCGAAATTATGTCTGATCTATTGGTAACGTTTACCTGAATTGCGCAAACAATGTTTATAGAACTTGGGGCACTATTACTTGTATAACATATAAAAAAATATAACAGATTATGATGTCCTAGGTCCGTGGGTTCTGGGATATGGTGGTTCCGGTGGCGAAGGGGAAGTCTGCATAGTCGGGTAAAGTGGGGGTTACAAATTTTGCAAATTGTTATAGACTAATAATTTTTCCGAATTTTGCAAAAATTTCTACCATTTTTTGTCAACTCTCCTCAGTTTTTGCCAAAATGTTCATGATTTTTTCGTTTTGCGCCAATTTCATTTCTCCAAATCTTCCCCTTTTTGGCAATTTTCGCAAAATTTTTGTGCACCAGGGTCTCTGCAGGAGAGGGAGGCTCATGTATGTCTTAGGTAGTGCTTTCAGCTCTCATAGGGTAAACCTCGCCCCTCAGACCATGCAAACTTTTGCAGTCGATGCGCTAAAGATCTGTTTTCTTGCGAGCACGTGACTAAAATCGTCATTGAAATTAAACAGTGGTGGGCACCCGCGAAAACATCAGAGTGATCAGGTAAAAGCTTCGTACTTAAAAGTGTTCCTTATTCCAATTTGTGTACACATTTCCTTCGAAATCTGTACTGTGTCATATTGTACAACTTGAGCCTGTAAATACTTTGTTAAATATTTTTTGAATGATAACACGATATCGTAATGCTAACAAAATAGGAAGCAATTCGAGATTCGTGGCACTGTACGATGTTGTTCGTCTACGCTACATGTACAATTGATAATATCGCACTTGCCGTAGACTGGTTATCAATCCGAACATTACAGTATTACAACTACGTTGTACACATTTCGTAATAATACATATATATTAAGCATGTATTATGCGTCACATATCCATCCCAGTGCTTGAGTTCTAACCAGAAAATAATCAGATCTAATAATTTCCATCATACTCATTCTGCAACAATAAAAAGACTTACCAGCGTTGCAACGCTCAGTTTTACACTGTAAAATGCAGTCTTGTTAAAGTCAAAAACGTATACCATATCTATATTAAACAAGAGAGAAATAGGAGCTAACACTACAGCATGAAATAGAGCGTGCAGAACCACACGATCAGAACACACAGAAACAGACACCAGACTGACTAGCATCCACCAAAAACATTTCCACAAGCAAGTATAAAATGTAATTGTCGATTTCATGAGAGCGTAGTCTCATTCTGTAACAATCCTCATTCATCAATTAAAACACACACATTCTCAATAACTTTTCTGAGCGTCGTTGTAGTTTTTTTAGTTTTAATTTGGATAGTCGAAATGGCTGAGTAAACGGTCTGATGAGTTTAACAAAAACTTGTTCGCGAAGACAATTAGCTGTTTCTTATAATGCCAGCTTTAAATACGAATATGCTAAATTCGTACCCATGGTTCTATTCGAACCTAAATTTGTGGGACAAAAGTTACTGTTCGCTGCTTTGCATTAGATGTGTTACCTCATAGACACTGTACATCCAAGATCCGAAATGGAGCATACATTGTTGCTCGTCGAACGGAAATAGAGAGACGTCCAGGTGGCAGAATGACCAAAACTTGACAGGCGGAGCCCAATAATGAAGTCCGTCAGACTGCACGACAATGTTGACTGGTGTATATTCACTGGTGTAATCGGCTGCACTGGAGAACAAAATTTTCGTTTAATGAAAATAGATCCAGCGAATCTAGTATTATATATGTGATATATTAGGGAACTGAAGCCAAACCTTAAGGGTTAAATTAAGCTTATATGCTATACTGAAGTGTTGCGGTTTATGACTTCTCTTCAGTACGATAACTCAAGCGCGATATAAAATATGAAAGAACTTAAAACATCAAACAGGACAACTGTGTGTCTTAATCTTTGTTAAGCAAAATATATTTCAATTAATATGCTACTTTAATAAACTCTTTTAAACTAGGTTTCGACTTTATCTGGCTTGATTTGTCTACACTACTTTAAACAGAACCTTAATTAGAACTGCTGATTCATATACATATTTAGTAGTACAACATGCAGCCACCAGGACTAAAAAAAGGCTGGTTTAATTCGCGCGCATCAGGAATTTTTACCGTAGCGACATCAAACCGTAGCCTTGAATTGCAACATAAAGCAGTAAAAATTACAAACGAGGTAACCATGTGTTCGCTACAATTGGCTGTTATTGATTGTCTTTCTATAACTGTAAACATTTTTTTAGTAGCGCAGCACGTAGCCTTCAGGAATTAATAACTAAAAATTAGCGTTTTTCCACGATTCAGTAATTTTTCAGTATCAGTGTTAAACCCTAGACTTAAGTTACAGCCTAAAGCTGTAGAAGCCACAAAAACATAACCATATGGTTGCTACAACGTATTATTAACTGATATTGTTTTAGTCAGGGTGCCAGCCCGACTGATTTTGAATTTCTGAAGCTCATACAAGAGACACTCAGAAATCGAATGAAAAAGCTAAATTGATAGGATCTGGGTCGGGTTGGGTCAGCTTGAACCATGTCCAGCTCGGTCGGCTCTGCTCTTCGGAAATCGAGGTTCGGCTCGGCTCTTGGGCTTCTAACAATAAAAGGTTGTGTTTCAAGAGAGAACATAACATACAAACGATCTTGACATTATTGATTTTGGATCTTTTACGAGTGAAGCCCAGTTAAATCGGCTGTTCTGACTGTTGGCTGATTATTGCCGCTATACATCAGCAGCGTTACAATTATGTTTCTTGTTTCAGAAAAGAACTATTAAGAGCAGATGGCAGCGTTTACGGATAGACAATGCTTGGTTCAGCCCGGCTATCGCAGACACATATTAGGCCAGATGGCTCTGCAGACATCAAGACAGGTTCGGCTCTAGGGCCAAGCCAAGATGGGTCGAGCCGAGAGCCTAAATTGTCACCTCTACTCATAAATATAATATTGAAGACACGTATATCATGGTGTATACATAAAAGATTGATTTTTGACTGTTAGCTAATCAGTCAATAATTTATTATTGCTCGTATCTTCTTCCAAAGTGTTGTGAACGTAAGTGAATGTATCATTATAATCATGTATATAATCATCGCAGTTTATATAGATGCGCGTCCTGTGAATTAAACTACAATCTGAATGTTGCGGTTATTTCAATGCATTAATATATGCATCTCCAAACCCGATAGTCATGTAATTGCAGTAAACTGTAGTGTAATTATGTGTACACTAGTTGTATATGGTTCTGGACTAAAATCGACTAGTTGGCAACGTGCCAACTTGCCAATTATGGCTCATTGCAAATTGCAAAATTGATGTGCAGTTAAAATGACCCACGTAAGTAAGCAAATCGGAAAGTTTATTGGTTCTTTTATATTATCCCCACCCAGCCCGAATTTGGTCAATTTTGAAGACACAAAGCTGATTTTGGTAACAATCGATTCAGCTCGATGAGGCAATTCAGAAAATACTCATTTTACCCACATCCCTGAATTTTTTCTATTTTTTGAGGTCCATTGATCCTCCCTTGGGAACCCAAAAATTGTTGTCTTCGGAATATTGTCATATTGTGCACCATTCGTCTCGGATTCATAAGAGAAATCTACTGGTATGTATTTTATTGAAATCTACGCCACAAATAGAAAGTTATGAGGGCCCAAGCAAGCCTGAGGGCGGTACGTTATAACGTTAGAAAAAAGAACGGCTTAGAACGGGGGTTCGGGTGCGGCAGCCCCCACTTAGATCCAGCCCGTCCTTAAGGGGGGGCCAGAGGGGCGCCGCCCCCCCTGCAAAATGTATCGCCTCCCCTGCTTCCCAAACTGGCACATTTTATATATATTTATCAGTATATATATTTTGTGTTGTTTCAGCCTGTTTCATGTTTTTTAATTCGATGGTGTTTTGCATAGATGCTTGGTTGTAATAGATGCTTGCAATAACTACAGATTTTAGTAGTTGGTCCAAAGGCGAAAACGAGATATTAAAGTCGTCTGCAATATTTGGCTGCGCCCCCACCCCACCCGGAAAATGTACTGCCCCCCTTGCAGGATCGGTCTGGCGACGGGCCTGACTTAGACTTAGGCTTAGTGTATGTCTCATATAAGGGCCTTCGCTTAGGCTAAGACTAAGGCTTAGGCTTACTATATCGAAAACGGCATGGCCTGCATTATATTTTTGACCCTCAGGGTTACTTGAACCCACATAAATTTATAACAGTAAATTTCTCTCACCAGGCCGAGTCGAATGGTACCCAACATGATCATATTCCGAAGAAAAAATTTTTGGGTCCCTAAGCGGGGACCATTGGGACCTCAAAAATTCAACAAAAAATTTTCAGGCATGTGTGTAAAATGAGTATTTTCTGACCCGGCTCATCGAGCTGAATCGATTGATACCAAAATTAGCCCTGTATCTTCAACATTACCAACTTCGGGCTGGGGGAATAATGGAAAAGAACAAGTTTATATTAATTTTAATATAAATTTCATTGCTTTTATAAGTGCCTTAAATTAATGTTTTTCGGTGAGGACGACTTGATACCTATTAATGCTGATCCAAACCTAATTTATTAGCTTGTTAGTGTGATCGTTTTAATAATTATGGTGGTATACAAAATGCAGAGCCTTTTTCATCACAGCCATTAACAAATATTAGGTGCTACAACAGGTGTATGTACTAAATTTAGTATCTCATGAAACATACCGTGTAGTAAATGCATTTTTCCTTTTTTTTCTGAACTCTTTATTCTAGATTAAAATATACAATTTTCAGAACAAGATAATATGACGTTTTCCGAAAATCATGCTTCATAGAGAGACACCTGTGTGGTTGGACTTGCTTGAATAGTATATTTCTGCAGCTGTTCTCATTTTAAAATATCTTTTATAAAGCGCTCGTGTTAGTTGCTGTTTGTAATATAGGTTACAGATGGCAGTTTCTCAAAAGTTCATGACTTCAGTTTTTGTTTGGAAAGTCGAAGCTTCATAAATACACGAGCTGTGTTGTTGTATCAGTTGTACACTATTTCCAGCAGAGAGAAGTTATACATCTATGAGAAATTTAAAGGAAACTCGCTATGAAAGCTACGAACGCTGCTTCAAGACGGGCAAAATGAAATAAATCGTCAATGAAATCAATAGATAAACAGTGTCAATAGTTGTCTCAAAATTGATGTTTCCTATCGTAGGATCTTACTTTACGGTGTTCTGATAAAAACTTCGAGCTGCTGCGCAGTGGGCTAAGTGTGGAAATTAGCGTTTAGAGAGCGCAAAAATTTGTAGTAGTATCGACTGGCTGCGATCGTCTAAGACTGCAACTTTTGGGCAGCGGATACAGCATGACTCGTATGATATTATT
>JASANE010027537.1:0-20271 GCA_030248225.1 Trileptium ribeirensis
TATAGTTTAATGTACAATCGAAGATTTGTACGAAAATGATTCTGACGACGTCATACGAATGTTGAAGTAAAGTTTGAGTTTGAACGAGTAAGCTGCAGCAATTGTACATACAAATCTCTGAATGCTCAGCGTTATACACTGATAATTTTTTTATCTTATATATATGATGTCTTACAACAATTACAAACTCTATCCGACAATTTGTGCCACGCGTGCGTTTTTAGTAATAAAAGATCTGAATCAACTCAAATGCTATCGGATTATCGTTTGGTGAACTTTGGTACGTCATGCGATGAACATTGTGTTACAGTGAAAATATTTATCGTTGTGAGAATAGCTTTGATACCTGTATGCTAAGCTGTTTTTGCGATTGGCCTCAAAATATAAATTAGATATATTATACTAATCGTAAATATTTTTAACCCATTTTCAATGTTATTTGAAGCATAGTCATATGAACTAGGTAATTTTATAGCGATGACCAGTGAATTAGGTTTATCTGTTACCGGTAAGCCAGACCTGTTTTATAATGCCAAAATATGCACTACTACTAGGTAATACATTATTAAAAATATATGTAAACCGATTTATCAACATTTTGTTCTGTGTGCATTTACAAAGCATGAGCCGCTTCCTTCGGGCTAATAGTCTCCACTGCTAGAACTGCTATTGAAACTCACTACACATGACTGAAATATATAAACGCGTTTCAGAGATTTCACGGCAGCTGTGTGCACTCATACGCCTAGCTTGTACTAATTTTTGGAGTTTCCAGACATCCAGGGCAAATTATTGGACGATTTATATTTTGCGGCGATATAATATGCCAATATGATCCTTCCAATAGCATTCAAACTACCGCGTTAACCTTGACCTATTCCACCGTGGCAGCTACTAAAACAACAGTACATGATTTAGCAAAGCATTTCCTAAAGTCTAACGGCCACATGCACTTATTTCATATGCGGACTGTAATAGAAAAATTATGTGTCGTGCTAATACCAATTGCCTTTCCACTGAGATTACATTCCATCAACCTCAAATTTTTTGACTTCACAATCGCGAAACGCGTTATAATTCGCTGAATGTTTCAGCTCATCCTTGATTACGGAGTCCATGATATTATTAATCCTCTCTGATTTTAGAGAAACGTTTTTCTTTAATATTACAACTTGCACGAAAGCGATGTCTCCAAAATTATTACAGCATTTATAAGTGCTTTCACATGTATTAATCTGAAATACCGCTATCGTTCATAAAACAAGGGCTACCGCCAACTGCTGTTGAGAAACCTTGACCCATGTGCCTCTACGTTATAAGGAATGCCGTATTGGTTAAATTTCAGATGAAAATTCTTGGGTTACTCGTCTAAATTTGGTCACTTCATAACAAAACATTTTCAAATGGTGGTAGCTATTAACTATTATAGTGCATCTTGCACCTACTCGTTCTGGAGACAATTGATCCTGGGAGAATTAAGCACGGGACAATCATTAACCCGGAAGTAACCGAAAGTGAACACTCATTAGTCCGGCAGTAATTGACCATGGCGCTACCAACAGGAAGTTAATCACGACACAAGATAGTGATCATTCGTTAACCTGGAAGTCATTGGAATGCGGCAGTAATTAATGACAACATCCGGAAGTGATTAATCATTATGCGCGAGTAAATTTAAACTGACCCCTCCAACTATCCCACTTTGTAATTTGCAGAAATTTTGTTACGGAACTCTTTTTGGTCAATTGAAATTCGGCGTAAAACTGTTTGCGAACACAACATGCTCGCTCTTGAAATCTAACCATTTTGAGTTCGCGAAAAAAAGTAAAATTACCAAATTTTTTGAGAACCAAAATTTGGCGATTAGAATTAAATCATTTTTTTCGCGAACACAGAGAGCTTAACCATAAGATCGTTTTGATTGTGACGTGATATTTGCATTAAGTCTCTGCGCGAACACTGAATAATCCAAATTTAAATGATTAGGCTTTACGGAACCGAATTTCTGCAAATTGAACTTATCAAGATTCTGTTCGAACACAAGGAACTTAAGGCACTTGGGTCAAGGTTTCTCAACAGCAGTTGGCGGTAGCCCTTGTTTTATGAACGATAGCGGTATTTCAGATTAATACATGTGAAAGCACTTATAAATGCTGTAATAATTTTGGAGACATCGCTTTCGTGCAAGTTGTAATATTAAAGAAAACGTTCTGCTCTAAAATCAGAGAGGATTAATAATATCATGGACTCCGTAATCAAGGATGAGCTGAAACATTCAGCGAATTATAACGCGTTTCGCGATTGTGAAGTCAAAAAATTTGAGGTTGATGGACGCGTCTCAGTGGAAAGGCAATTGGTATTAGCACGACACATAATTTTTCTATTACAGTCCGCATATGAAATAAGTGCATGTGGCCGTTAGACTTTAGGAAATGCTTTGCTAAATCATGTACTGTTGTTTTAGTAGCTGCCACGGTGGAATAGGTCAAGGTTAACGCGGTAGTTTGAATGCTATTGGAAGGATCATACTGGCATATTATATCGCCGCAAAATATAAATCGTCCAATAATTTGCCCTGGATGTCTGGAAACTCCAAAAATTAGTACAAGCTAGGCGTATGAGTGCACACAGCTGCCGTGAAATCTCTGAAACGCGTTTATATATTTCAGTCATGTGTAGTGAGTTTCAATAGCAGTTCTAGCAGTGGAGACTATTAGCCCGAAGGAAGCGGCTCATGCTTTGTAAATGCACACAGAACAAAATGTTGATAAATCGGTTTACATATATTTTTAATAATGTATTACCTAGTAGTAGTGCATATTTTGGCATTATAAAACAGGTCTGGCTTACCGGTAACAGATAAACCTAATTACTCACTGGTCATCGCTATAAAATTACCTAGTTCATATGACTATGCTTCAAATAACATTGAAAATGGGTTTAAAATCTTTACGATTAGTATAATATATCTAATTTATATTTTGAGGCCAATCGCAAAAACAGCTTAGCATACAGGTATCAAAGCTATTCTCACAACGATAAATATTTTCACTGTAACACAATGTTCATCGCATGACGTACCCAAAGTTCACAAACGATAATCCGATAGCATTTGGTTGATTCAGATCTTTTTTATTACTAAAAACGCACGTAGTAGGCACAAATTGTCGGATAGAGTCTGTAATTGTTGTAAGACATCATATATATAAGATAAAACTATCATGCTATAACGCTGAGCATTCAGAGATTTGTATGTACAATTGCTGCAGCTTACTCGTTCAAACTCAAACTTTACTTCAACATTCGTATGACGTCGTCAGAATCATTTTCGTACAAATCTTCGATTGTACATTAAACTATAGTACAACTGCTCCTAATTTAGTAACTACGATATATACATAACATCTTATAAGTGATACCTGTTTAGTTTTCGCTAAACGACTTATATGAACTAAAATAATTATGACAGCGCAAAACACATCCTGGATCTTGCTATTACCAGTAATGTTCTCCTTATCAACATCTATCAGCAACAGATTCTGTTTAAACTACAATTGGTTCATCCTGTCTATAAAATGAATAGCTGATGAATTTCCTCGTGACTAACATCGAGCGATTTATTCTATAATGCTTTGGTCTTAAGGTATATGGTGATTGTGGGCTTAGAGCCAATACTGCGCATGCTTCGTACATAAAGGTTACATTGTCTCAACAAAATATATGCACCTGCAGGGACACATTGAACATTATGTTGTTACTCCGCGACAACTTTAGTAAAAACCGTTTTTTGTGTATTATTGTTGTCGGTCAAATAAGGCATTTCAAGGATAGTATGTAATTAACGATGACAATAATGCCTTACGCAGTTTGTAGGCTTAGAGCCAATACTGCGCATGCTTCGTATAGAAAAGTTACATTATCTCAACAAAATATATGCACCTGCAGGGACACATTGAACATTATATTGTTACTATGCGACAACTTTAGTAAAAACCGTGTTTTGTGTATTATCGTTGTCGGTCAAATAAGAGATTTCAAGGATAGTATGTAATTAACGATGACAATAATGCCATGCCTTACACAGTTACCCTAACCGTTGTGTTGAACACATGCTGACCGAAGATACAGAAGAAATACAACAAAGAAATATGCCAATTTTATATAAATTCGGATCTTATTTGTTTAAATATCAATACTCAATAATGTCTTGCTCTATATAGAGTGCCAGGATTATAACGTGGTGACTGACTTACAATAATAAATTAATGCATTAACCCACGTAATTGGATTGCCCGTGTCACTTTTAGAGGTCGCACATTCGCTAGAAAAAAAGAACAGCTTAATATAGAAGGGTCGGAAGTGGCAGTCCTGACTTAGGTTTTGGTTTAGTCTCAGCCTTCTATAACATAAAATTTAGGCCAAGGCTTCGTACACTGACAACAACATAGCACCCCTTTAACTCGCGCTGTTCGTACAATTAGAAATCTGTGAATCTAACACGTATTCAATAACTATGTTTTTTATTATAAAAAACTCTTTCTGTCACAGTAATACCGTACCAGATTGCATAATTACATAAGGGTCGTTATTGCACACCAAAATACATTTCTGCTCAAGTACTGCAAAATGTGTGCACCAAAATGGTTAAACCAAACGCACAAATTGTTGTTCTAAATTTTACTGTAACAGAACTTAGACTGGAATAAAGTTTTCGGCATTAAACATAAATAAGTCGACTGTAGAAAAGTAATGTTCGGCAGAAATTTCTAAGCGTCGAGATCGGGTATTGTTCTTCTTTAAACATATGTGTCACAGCTGTATTTTATTTCCACGATTCATACCGTGCCAAAATAGCAAGGTCTTACATGATGGCCAAATATATGAAAAATCACTCACAGAAGAAGACGACTTTAAAATATACCATCAAAAAAATCCTTGTCTAAATGTTCGTCTCCGGGCTACTGACCTGGAAGGCATACGCAGTAACCGCTTGAGTATTGGTTCTTTGTTCTCAACAACTTGCTATTCTTATATAATCCACGAAATGAAAGCGAAGGATATGAATTTTACATCTTAGTAATAAACATAGTTTAGACTCCATGGTACTAACTTCTCATCTTGTTAGTCGTTATCTTAGAAGAAATCTCGTAACGCCGAAAGGCGCCGCGGAATTTACTCACCTACTTTCACATCGCAGGTCGGGCGGTGCTTTTCAGGGCGACTGGACGACAACGCACGTGGCTATAAATTATACGCATTCTACGGATACGAATCACAAGATAGGTACATAGCGTTAGCCGCTCCATAAACCCATTGTGTAACACCACATATGATACCAAGCCTGAGAAATATCGAAAACAGTTTCACAAGACAGAGGGCTGAGATAATACGTAAACGAGTACATCCGCTTAGATTTAATTTTCTAAACCGTGGTACGGCAAGTAATGACGCTTTAACTAAAAACACTTTGATCGAGCGCATTTTCGCGCTAACTTTATTTTCAATCGAATCAAATTTACATTTTATGTGCGATTAATCCTGCTACCCAAACTATATCTGTTCGCGAGTAGAATTATTCTATTTTCGGCATATGAGTTCTATTTAGCTTGATTTAACTGCAGCTGTCTTCTGCAGATTTATACCAAGCTGGTTTGCCTTACTAAGCCTAAGCCTAAGTCGGAAAGCTGCCGCCCCCCGAACCCCCGCTCTAAACTGCTCTTTTTTATAACGTTATAAGGTCCGGCCCCTATTGTTGACATGAGCCGCAATTGCAATAAAATATGTGCAGTGGTGTAGTCAAAAATGAAAATGAATTTGATTGTATATACCGATGCCGTGATGAAACAATTGATGTTTATTTGTCATTTCCCAACACATTAGGACGCGGAAACATAAAAAAGATAATTTGTGTGAAACATCACATGAAATTAACAAGCTATTAATTTTGCTTGATTTAGTTGCTGGCGAATTGCTGAGACTTGACGGTACTTTGCTCAAATTTGCTCTAACAATTCTAACAGACTAATTTGCTCAAACAATTCATGATAATTTTATATTCAAATTTGTTTAAATCATTTTAAACTGCTGTGACATATTTTTTCGGGAAAATTCATAACGCTATTTTAACAATATCATCTGAAATGTAATTTTCTACAGTCAACAGTGTTATTACTGCTTTCTGGTATCTTAATCAAAATTTTGACTATTGTTCGATTAATTATTGCGTTTCTAAATTGACACATTTGTCACAGTGTACATTGCGTGGGAAGTTGACTATCGCCTTTGTCGTTCAGTTGAGTGTATACGTAAGTCGTCATTAGTTTGCTTTTCGAAGTTTTTTGAGGAACCGAGCAACAGGTCCTAGATAGCATAATGACTAGTGTACGAGACTCTGACCCGAGCTATCCAGATGCAATCCGTTGAAGAAAAAGTTTGTCCATGGTTGTTCAAAACAAGCTTTGGTTTAAGGAGCAAAGTGTTAATCAAAACGTTAGACTATTTTTCGATTAAAGACCACTCTGAGCTGTACATGCTATATTGCAAAACCATCTGGTATTACCCGAATGATTTACGTTCAACCATAGATCATAATACCCATTAATATGCCACGGAGAATTCGGCAAAATTGACATTGCTATATCAAGTGACGGATCTGTGCTAATATTGCTGTAAGCGCCGTAATCAGGTACTGGTGAAGGTGTTGATGTTCTGTAAAAAATATATACTTTACAAGTTACATCAATTATTTTAGTGCTAGTTATTAATAGAACCACAGACCATAAAACACATTAATATGACAGAGAGATTTTCGTAAAATTGACATAACTATATAATGCGTTGGGTCTGCGTTAATAATACGCCATAAACGCCGCAATTAAGCGCTGGTAAAGGTTTCATTGTTCTTCAAAAAATGTCATTTACAAAATATTAGTTTCCTTCGTACTATATACACGTTGGATAGAGAAAAATTAAGCAATATATACTAATTTCAAGTACAGTCAATAATTTTATCACACACAAGGCTGCTATAACTGACAATATTAAATGCGTTATGGTCACGTACAAATATTGACCTGCTGTAGTTGTTCACTTTATTGTACAATATCCGTAAGCCCAGTTACATATGTATATACCGAAATATATACTGTTTTTTATTAATCAATTTGTGAAGTAATTAGATTGTCATTCCTGCCTAACTAACTAAAGATTGCAATTGAATTAAAAAGTGACTTACATTTGTCACCTCTAGTCAAGGGAGTGCTCAGGATCATAATTCGAGAGGGTCCATTCATCGGAGGGTTCGATTACTTAATTTACATCATAATGCTACTCTTATTTCAAAGATCCGGCTGGAGAGCATAATTACATTCTGAAATTTGAGGAAGACTCCTTGTACAAGAAGGGATTCTTGATAAAAAAAATTTCCTACCGATATGTTATTAATGATTCAGTGAAGTATAAGTGAAACATTTGCTACAAATGTTTGAGAATTATATAACAAAATACATTGGATGCCGTTAATAATATTGTTTTTGTCATGAATTTGGTTAATACCAATTTAAAGGAAATAATAATGGTGTTAACAAGGATATTTTAAGTGATCAAAGTTTAGCATGGCCGTGGTGAGGACAAAATCGATAAAGAATTCTTTCTCAATTAAATCTAATATTTGGACGTATAGCAGAAGAAATAAACAGCTAATAGGATGAAGGAGGATCGACTGTGTTTTGACTGTCCTAACCAGAGTCATCAAACTGTGCAAGCATGAGACGCATACATTCTCATAAGCGAGAGGGTGTTACAACCACCCTGGGTCGTCGAACCTCTCTCGGCGCGAGGCGCCAGTCCCTCCGATAGGTAGGCAGACTCCTCCCCTTCCCCGTCGTCTTCGCACACGCCGAACCTATATTAGATACCGAAAGCACCGTAGCCACTACCCCTACCTCCGCCGACAGGCTGACCCCCTCTGTAAGGCCGAAAGCCATCCCTCTTAAAGGACCCATCTGCCCGTTGGAAACTCGAGGATGTACAATCAGGGAATGTAACTGCAAACGAAATACAAAAATCGTATAACAACATACATTTGGCGAGAAACTGTATGCATAAGTGAAATACAACCTCTTTACCATTCTGTTAAATATGGTAAGACTATCTGCAAAACTGTGTAATCAAAGTTGAGTAATAAATTTCAGTCCACAACAAATATGTGAAATGTAAATGACAAACTACAATTACTCATTATTACGCTCCGTAATGTTTGGTTTAGGTAATGGCGTTATTTTATGTTTCAGGACCCGTACACCTGCATTTTTAAACCACTACGACTGAACGACATCCACAACGCTTCTCATTGTATTTCGTAAACATAGTATACATAATTTCTATAAACTGATGTGCTGTGGATATCTGAAAGAACTCGCGGCATTTGATCATCTTAGGTACTGTGAGTGTATATTTTTAAAACCATAACATCACAATATTATGATAATATTTCGGAACATACGACTCAGATATAGTGTCGTTAGGCCACCTTGACTGAATTCAATAGTTTTACCTTGTATAAGATATAGGATTAGCATAAGCTAGTGGGCTGGGCTTAATGCAAAAAGGTTAGTACTTTGCAAATAAAGTACGCTTTATTTAACAGAGTTAGGAATTTCACTTTAATTTTATTAAAAAGTTAGAAGCCAGGATATTACAATATATAAAATTTCTGATGGTTTAAATTGTGATCTTTATAGTCGAAGTGACATAATTTGTATTTAAATCTAGAAGGCATAATAGTTTATTCTTTTTTTGAGCGACGGTAGTTGGGATCTCGCCACTTGCTGATGCTTTATATATTTACTATGGTAAAAAATAGATTGTTTGTTTTCATATACTATTCTTGATTTAAACATTTTATAAAATTGATGCCGCAGCGTTTGTTCGCAATTTAATTGTAGCTTTAGAAAAAATAAATACTGGTCAATTCATACTTACGAAATGACAAAATTCAACAATGAACGTCGCTGTCGAACGACGAAATTGACTGAACCACTGTTGTTGCCGACAGGAACAAATCTGAAATAAATGACTTGTAAATATAGAAATACGGTCGTCAGTTGTTTGCTAACAAAACAAATTGTAGTGTTGACTGGGTACAGAAGTTGGTTCTTCAGTCCTACCTTCACAGTACGAAAACGAAAGGAAACCTCATTATGCAGCTTTGGGATCCGTGGGAATTTGCACAGCCTAAGTATCGCAATAAGAAATGGGGTATATTGCGGCATTTACATTATAAGAACCCTATGTGAATGTTTGTATACCCTGGGTGTCTAAGCCATTATCAATTATCTATTATATGGCGTTTTGGATAACATAGTGTTTTTGACAGTATTTTGAGATAGTATATAGGTATATATGGGTAGTGTATTGCAGACTACAGCATAAGATTTTTGAAAAGTTATATGATGTCAGCTGCACCATGCTGTTTACACTTCTTATGTAGTGTGTCTGTGCACGGTGGCTGACGCCCTTAGCTAAAAACAACGTGTAGATCTAGATACGATAGTTAAGTTTATGATTTCTCATACACCATGGGTTCAGTGATATAGTGTAAGTATGTACTGTATACCACTGGATGGCAAAGTTTAGACTTTTGGCGGACTAAACTTTAACACGTCCTTTATACTTTGTAGCGGTCCTAAACGCCGCATAATATTGGTAAAACGCCATCTTGCTTACTATCGAAAACGCTTCAACAACGAGCCAGCCGAATCATGATTCATCGAACTGAAGAACTACGGCTCTATACAAGCCCTAAATTAGACGTTACACTATGTGTTTTTCTGTATTTCATACAAAAAATACGACCTATATTCAGCTTAGTTTGACCAATCTTATGAAATGCAGACTGAAACAGGTAGTACAAGCGGTAGTTTGCGGTGTGTACTGTGTCAAAGCGGTTTAATTCGATCTATGTCGTAAATGTCTAATTTAGAACAAAATCATGCTGGAAACAAAACGACCACCTCAAGGGAAATTAACTGTGGCCATAATTTTTAATTGTCTAGGCTGCTAATATAAAAAACGATGTATATTTTAAACCAGCTGCTTCAGTAATTATCGTAATAAACGCACGCTAATACGCTGATAAATAACAAAATTCCAAGTAATAGTTATAGCAGAGACATTGTGCTTTAATAGATTTGTACGCACGGTTGTAACGAGTTCAGACGAGTACGTCAGTACGAGTTTGAATGAGTTATACAGTACAGCCGTTCATAGAAATCTTCGCACGGCTGGCTGTGCTAAAACTGAATGGTAATACAGATAATTTAGCTAAACGTGCGTTAACACATTCCGATGCACGGCTTTAACTATATAAGCTGTGTTACAACTACTGTTAAAGAACACGCCGTGCGTTCTGTAAATATCAACGAGATTATGAGGTTTCGTCACGAAGCTTATGTTTAAATCTTACTATAGCCGTGCGTATGCAAATGTGTACTATAATTATGTAATAGCTGTGTAGCTTACAGTCTGGAATAACACGATGTTTTTTACCTCTGAAAGCAGAATACTGGCCATTATTCCTTTCGGCAACGGGTCATATTTTCACCTGACATTTGTCACGAGTCACTATATTAGCATTATGTCAGTCTATCTAATCTATTATGCAATAAGCTCCGTTGTGCTGCTCCACCGTGGATATATCAGAATACTTTAGAACACCACCAATTACCAATTGAAATTTGATGGAGGCAAACGTGTTAGATTAATGATACCGCGTTTATAGTGAAACAAAAAAATTTAATACAGAATACAGACTGAAATCTTGTGATTTATTTGTATTTTGTACGTGGCTAAACGTTTATATTAGAGGCCAGGCAGCTATGGTCGCTACAGGCGGTGTTCTAAAATGTAAGCTGGTTCAGACAGAATAAGTATTTTATATAGATTAGTATCTTCTGCTTTTCAAGATCAAAAGTATTGCGACTTTTCACGCAGTGGACGGACGCATATCAATAAGAAATAAATACTGCATACTGGTAAACGCATGGCATTGGAAGAATCGAGACGAGCAATAAAGATTTCGTGCCTGAAAATTTAACATTTCAAGAAAATATATAATCTTGAAAATTTAATTTTAGAGAAGGAGACAGTACCATCGGGCACACTGTGCAAAAGTCGCCAGCCTATCAGGAAAACAAGCCTTCTGTCAAACTGGTCGGCTGGAGAAACGGGGGAGGCGTGAAACCGGCTGATCTGTGCCCAACACTATTATACATGACGGGTTCCCTTTAGGAACTCAAGAGTGAATGAACCATTGGCGAAAAAACGCGTTACTCGAAAATCTTGAGTTCAAGGTCTACAATTAAACCTTACTAATGCTTCTTCAGCCCATCAATTACAAATTTAACATTTGAATCGTTAAACAAGATAATTTAATGATGGCTTTGCTTTGCTACAACGCGGAGTTTATTTACAAATTAAGTAGAATGAACAAAATTTAATGTTAGTTGTATTGCAAATGGTACGCGTGTTACGTTTGTGTGATACCAAAATCGGAAATCAAAATCGATAACTCTAGTAAAAATAATAAAATAAACCGTTTCAGGTTGCTCATGTTACGATTAACATTACGGCATTTGAATGACATATAACGTAAAATGGCCAAAAAGATGATTTTATCGTAGAAATAGGACGAAGTATAAGTTTGCACATTTAGATTTAGCAAAGTCGAACTAGAATTGTTGAATACAACGCTTTGAGTCATCCACGAGCCGAATTCCAACTTCCGTTGTTAAATTTTGGTTATCGCCAATTATTTACACTACACATGAGAACATATGAGGATACAACGTGCTGCTAGTGAAGGTCTTTGGTAAACACTCAGGCTATTTTCTACCTTATTGCATTCTTCCTTTTGTCAAAGAGATAATCTGCCGCATGACAGTGTGAAATTGGTCTGTTATCGTTCTTAAAAGTATACAGTATCTAGCGTGAAAACCACCAATAAAAATGTTATATTAAGTAGTCATATTCATTAGTTGAAAGTAAAAGCTAAAGATGGAAAATTTTAATTAAAAAAATCTTGGACTAACCTTCCAGATGAACCTGTAATGACACCATTGACGCTTATACTCATTGATCGATAGTATCGACATTGAACAGTAAAATCAGCGAGTTGTTTCATATGAATCAAGTTGACTGCTACTAGTCGAAGATTGACTATTTCTAACGCTGGTATCTGAAGCAACGAACGAGTTTTTTTCAGTCAAATTCTGCTTAAAATCATTGATAATAAATTAAACTTTAACGTTTGACGCTACTAAATTGAATTTAGCGTAGAGCTTAAAAATTGTATTGGTATGCTTTTCATACTTATGTACACAGTCCAACAAAAAGGTTTTTTCATATTTTACGCTTCAAAAGAGAGAACTTTGCCTCAAACACTGCACTTTTTCACACAGGTATAGCCTTCAAAAATTGCCAAAAGTGTAGCATAAAAGGTAGAATAATTCTAAGAAAACTGAGAAATATCATTTAGATTTTTAAAATAAGCAATTTTGAGTGAAGTTTTATAAAGATGATTTTGGAACCAGACGTCCGGTTATAACCTGGCAAGCTTTTCAGATTCCTCAAAGACTTTATATGTTTTAATCAACTGTCAGTGTGTTTTCTTCAGAGGGTAACATATCAAACAGAATAGCTATCAAATACATTTTATTGTCTAACATGGATCTCCAATGTTTGTTAATAAAATTACAGACCTGACATGCGGCCTATAAAACAGTACCGGCTTATGGCGTCCTTATTTTAGCCCGTTTCATGTTCTTTCTACCTGAAACATTCTAAATGCATAAGAAATAAGAATTTTTAGAACGACCCACCGAAAATAATTAGAACGACCAACAGAGAAATAAAAGTAGTAATACTTGCTTCTAACTACTTATGCCCTTCAAAAACGTATTTTTGACCTCCGATTAAATTAAATCGAACACTAAAAGGGTTGTTATAGCTCACAAAAATAGCTCATGGATATTGTTTATCAAAAGGATCCCTTGTTTTGAAAATAAATTTTCTTTTACAAAGATTAAAATACCATTTGTATTATACACCAGAGGTGTGAGAGATTGCTGTAGGGTACTGCTTGAAAGAAAGTAGTTGTTCCTTAAAGAACGAATTTCCTGGAAAGACATTCGCTTTTTTGTATAGACGTTTGTAACGGCCCTTACTTACAACTAACATTATGTTTGTGTTGCGAAGTTCAATTCTTATTAAAATTGTTATAATGTTGTCGGAATATTATTATGTGGGACTTTGACACTTTACTTTCGATCAGATGAGGATATTTCCGATTGCTTTTGTCCGTTATAAGCTTCACGTCTGTTGTTAGGATAAAATGAAGGTCCTATAAACCCACCAGCCTCTTACAGAAAAAATAATCATGAACGGGTACGAAGACACGTCCAAGCATACCTGATATGTTGAATTATGATAACTTATCATCAAATTAAAAATATATTCGAAATACTTTGAATTTACAAAATATGTTGTTTTTGTGTGAGATCCCTATATTAATGTCAGGTAAATAATAGCAAGCAAAATGTCAGTTAATCCAGTTGTTAAGTAGCATTAAATGTGAAATTCAATGGAAGTTCAAACTATATTATTTCATCAGGATTAAGTACTTAGTGAAATCTGAAATGACAGTTCTTTCGAACGCGTAGCTCAGGCACCTATCGGATTTATATGGGCACTGCTCCAGCCTCTCCGTTAGTAATAATGTGGGCTAGCGAAATTTTGAAACCAAATAAAAATATAAGAAAAGTATCGCAACACTTCGTTGACCAATCTTGTGAAGCTTAGTTATTGCCTGATATAAAGTTATTACCAATTGCTTGTTATAACCCATAAAGTGAAAGAACGCACATTACTTAAAAATCAAACATTAAATTCGTTATGATTGAGTCGTCCAAACTTACATCCATTATAGTATAGTTATTGACGCAATTATCGTAATCTAAAACAGCATAAACCGGACGTTTTCCAACATCGACAGTATTGATCAATACCGCACATTTAAAATCGCCAACGTGGCCGAATTTAAAAAGCGCAACGGGAATATCGTACAGGGTTTGAATAAATTGACAACTGCTGTTGAACGTAACAAAGAGTTTGTTCGAATCGCAAACCAAATGATCAACTAAAACAGTCAGTGGCTACAAATGGTTAAGCTTTTACAACATTGTACAGAAATAAACAATTTTATAAGGAATTATAATAATTTTATCGGTTTGCATTGTGCACGAAAACTTTTAAACAGTGAAATTTATTGCAAATGCAGTATAGAATGTACGGAAATACAAAGAACTCAAGATGCTTACGTCTGCAAATACTTACCTAGCAGTATGAAATTTCAAATAACTCTAAAGATATAAGATTTTAATTTTAGGGTTCATAATTTTAGTAGGAATTATGCAAACAATTGTTTCAAGTCTCAGTATCAGATTTGAAATGTTGATGTATTTTCTATTCTTTAAGCTTTAAAGTATGACATATTATGTCTTAGCCAAACATGTCGTGCAAAACGTCAACCTTGCATCATGTTTAAATTCCGTAAACAACGCTAAAACAGAATAAATGCAAAATTGAAACAACGTAGGAAACACACTCCAGGCTCGAAGTTAATCTGGGTTAGGTCAAGCACAAATATTTGGTATTTTATGCATCATTTACAATAAGATGCGTGTGCGCATAGTCCTAATTATATCACGCGTTCAAACGGGCTAGCTACTATGTGATGCATACAGTCCAGCTCGACTACTAAAATTTTGAATAGCCTAGCTATATGCATTTGTCATCGAGTGTCGAGCTGGACTGTGTTTTTGTCACGCGGCGTTCAGCTAAGCCCTATAACTTAAGCCAGTAACTACGTAGTCCGCGAACATTACGTTTTGTTATACGTCTCTAAATAGTGCCCCAAAAGCGGCATACAGCTTAAAACATTAATTGTATATATTAAAACAAATATATAACTTAGAATTAATGTGAAAATACTATAGAACAAAATGCTATTACACTAAGCACAATACTAAATAAAACTTCTCACTTGACAGTTCAGCCGGACGCTTCGTTTGTCACACAGAGCCTAGATAAACTCCCTGTTTGTCACATTAAGATTAGCTAAGCTATAAAAATGTACCATAGTAGTCCAGCTAAGCGATAGTTCACCCTAACGAGTTGAGCTGGACGCGTGACATAATTTGGCCCTGGCGCACGCATCTTTTTGTAAATGATGCATTAGGCTGTAATTACCGTTGGGCTTACAAAAAATGGCGATAGCAACCATTAATTATTTATTCCGCTTGTGAAGGTGTTTGTAAAATTGATAACCACTATGCTTCATGTACATCTACAAACGGTTCTGTCTACACAAGAAACTAATATCGTTTTTAAACTCCCACAACAGCATACGTTAAAATTATACTTTCAGTACTAAATAAAATTATACTGCTGTCGTCCTGTTTCTCACTATAGCTGCATATTGCAGATTAGCTCAAAAGTGATGGACCATTATCAGTAATAATCTTCAACGACCATGAGTTAAACAAAAACCTGTTCATTCCAGAATCATAACAAATTTTTGCAACTGCTAAGGTGATGTAGTAAAAAAATTAAATCTATGGGAAATCTGCTAATATATTAGCCTCACAGGATTAATATCTAGCGAATAATCCATTTAGTATCTAAACAGAAACAAAAAATTTTGCGTCAAATTTTGTGTTAATAATGTTACTTGTGCCAGGTTGTGGCGAAATTTTTGTTTTAAAATTTTGTCGTTTGTGTATTTTTAGGCTGTGAACTATATCAACAATATTTTTTATCATCGTGACTATGAGATTGGCAAAATCACCAACATTTTAGAACAGAATTCGCGTATATTTCACAGTGAAAACTCATAGAGCTTTTAGTCGTAGCAGCATTTACCGCTAGAACTTCTTATGTATCAAAATATTTTTACGAGTTTCTTGATACATAGGTAGGGTAAGCATAAAACAGGGTCCACAGTTGTAGTCGTGGTTTTTACTGTGCAGTCAGACATTTGTACGCTCGGTTGTGATGAGTTCTAACGAAAGCAAGAGATCATTTACTATAACTACATATATGCTGTGTTGCGAGAACTAGTGTAAACCCAATAGGAGAACATTAAAATTTCAATAGTTCATTTCCGACGAAAATGCTTCAGTGTGTATATTCCGGCTGCTAAAGGAAACCCATTTTGAATAAAACAAATCTTACCGATGCGTTCTGTTGTTTGTGAGCGAAGCTGAGCCGAAGCCTAAAATATGGTTACTACTTGTAGGTATAGTAACAAGGATAGCCAATTTCCTGAAAACGATCGTATTATTCCCATTGTTTTTATTCAGCTGAGCAATTTATTAATTATATTGATTGTATAAGTAAACAATAATAGCAGGCTGCCGTGTGTTCAAATAATTGCACGCAGTGTGAAGACGAGTTTCAGTGAGTTACGTACGTTCAAGGCCTTTAACGCCTGGTTGTTTATGCTACAGCTAACTTGTTCACCTTAGTACAAATATAGTTTCCATACGTTCATGGATTTGTACAAACAAACGTCATCATCCATATAAACTGTGTTATAAATATAGTAACAAGAATAGCGAGGTTCCTGAAAACGATCGTATTATTTCCATCGTTTTTACAGCAAATGCCACCAATATTGTGATTGCATTTTTAAGTAGAGATCTAGGGGAGTGCAATTGCTCGGTACTAACCATAGACGTCAATCTTTGTGTGTTTCGAAAATGTAGTGGAAACACTAGCGTGCCTCGAACCGATGAATTCTCCATCTCACTGGCACCAATTTGAATTGTTAACGTCTCATCATTAAGGCAAAATAATTTTACTCGCAATAATTTTGTTGCTTAATGGATAGTTCAAAAGATAAATTAGGCTGATTTTCGTTGGTTTTGCGCCTCATACAACTTATATTTTCTCACTTCGCAATGCTAATGTTTTACGGTTCGTATAGTTGAGCTGCTGTGCAAATGTTTCAATTGTTAGGTGCTAATAGAAATCGTAAAATAAGAATAAAATTACGAGATCTCTAAGTATGTATGTTAGTTGTTTGTGTAGGCCAACAGCAATTTACTTGACTCTGTCTTTACATATATAACTATAGACTTTTTAAGCTGCATTTTAAAAAAAAAACTAGCAGCGTAAAGTTAAAACGGTAGGGAAAAGTGTTGGGACAATTGGAAAGTCCAACGGTTTTTGTATTACTCATATTCGAAGTCGAAGTAATTAATTTTACTACAAATAAGCGAATTCACCTTTACTATACCAGGTTCACTGTATACCCAAGCTCAATTAAAAATACTGTTTGTTAATGCGGCGGTTTTGTTAAAGCATCCATCTGAGCAATTGATTAATCATATTGATTGCATCAGTAAACAATAATTAGGAGGCTGCCGTGTGTTCAAATAATTTCACACAGTGTGAACACGAGTTTCAGCGAATTACGTACGTTCAATGCATTGAACGCCTGGCTGTTCATGCTACAGCTAACTTGTTCACTATAATACAATTGTAATACAGCTTATATAGTTAAAGCCGTGTATCAAAATGGCTTAACGCACGTTTAGCTAAATTAGCTGTATTACAAGTCGGTTGTAGCACAGCCGGGCGTGCGTCAAGTGATTTGTACGCACGGTTGTGTTGTTTAACTCGTTCAAACTCGAGCTGATGCATTCGTTTGAACTCGTTACAACCGTGCGTACAAATATCTTAACGCACGATGAATGTGCTACAACTATTACTTACTGTTTCCGTACACTTAAGGATTTCTATAAACAAACGTCTTTATCCATATAAACTATGTTAGAAATACTGGCCAATGTAATCTTTAGGGGCGGAAGTGAAATCAATGCCATGCCGCTCTCGATATACTAAGCCTAAGCCTTAGTCTTAGCCTAAGCTAAGGTCGTTATATGATCCATGTACTAAGCCTAAGTCGGGGGGCTGCCGCCCCCGAACCGCCCGCACTAAGCTGTTCTTTTTTCTAAAGTAATAACGTCCGGCCCCTAAAGGTGACATGGGCCGAAATACTGATTGTATGACTGACCAATATAAACATAAATGTCAGCGCTATATTATAGATTCTACACTTAGGATTTCTTCTACCGTAAAAAAAATTTTCTAGAATCGAATCTGTCGAAATAAATCTAGGCAGAATCAGGTCAAGTTAATCTAAGTCTAAATTTCAAGAATTCAATGAGGTAGAATTTATTCCACCTTTTAAACATTTAAACAGCGGGACCATCTTAAATGAAATCTAGTTTGTGGACTGAAATCTGAGCAGAATTAATTCCAGAAAAATACTATAAATTTTACTCGATTTTATTCAGGTCGGTATCGTTTCTAGTAGAACTGATTCTGTCGATTATATTTGATTCAAGACTAGAATTGATTCGAGCATATATTTTTCCATCTCATTGCACACATCCTGTAGTAGTTGTGACATAAGTAATATTCCAAACAATATATACTATGTTACAAAAGTAATAGTTGTAGCACAGCCATCGTGCATTAAAAGATTTGTACGCACGGTTGTAACGTGTTCAGACGAGTGCGTCAACACGAGTTTAAACGAGTTAAACAACACAACCGTGCGTACAAATCACAACTGACTTGTAATACAGCTAGTTAATGTAGCAAAATGTGCGTTAAGTCATTTTGATACACGGCTTTAACTATATAAGCTGTGTTACAATTATTAATTGTATCACTTACCAAAGTAAACACAATGGTCACCGCTGTACTGATATGCATGATTTGCGAAGACAGCATTCCGATAATAACAACTATTGCGGTTTGCGACTATAGCGAAAATGAAATCTGGTGCTTTGTTTGTAAACTGACAGTATCAAACTGAAGGTGCGTCATCATACAGTTTGTTTTTATTACAACAGCGTCCTCCAATTGGTAATAAAATGTGCTGAACAAAAACATTAGAATAAAGCGAAGCGTTCATAAACAAAGTTATTATAATCACTTATGCTTTCTAAAGTACACAATTTTCGGTAGATTTCAACTGTGTATGCACAGATATTTTGCAAAAGTTGCGGGCGTTAGTACAATAAATTTAGTAAAAAGCTACGGAGGTGATGTAAGATGGATTTTGAATAAATGACTAATTCATAGAAAACAACTGAAGAATTAAACATGAAAGTTAGAGCTTTAGTGGCCTACCCGCTGTTTTAACCATAAATGGATTGCCAAATCTTCTAAGGACCGTTTCCACATCGTTATTGTTAGACAAATTTGCTTTTTTGATGTTTTTTCAGTACATTGTGAGCATATTTTGTGTGCACAATAAATTTCGTAAAAAGCAAAGGAGGTGAAGTAAGATGGATTTTGAAGAAATGTCTAATTCATAGAAAACAACTGAAGAATTAAACATGGAAGTTAGAGCTTTAGGGGCCTACCCGGTGTTTTAACCATAAATGGATTGCCAAATCTTCTAAGGACCGTTTCCACATCGTTATTGTTAGACAAATTTTCTTTTTTGATGTTTATTTCAGTACATTGTGAGCATATTTTGTGTGTACAATAAATTTCGTAAAAAGCAAAGGAGGTGAAGTAAGATGGATTTTGAAGAAATGTCTAATTCATAGAAAACAACTGAAGAATTAAACATGAAAGTTAGAGCTTTAGGGGCCTACCCGCTGTTTTAACCATAAATGGATTGCCAAATCTTCTAAGGACCGTTTCCACATCGTTATTGTTAGACAAATTTTCTTTTTTGATGTTTATTTCAGTACATTGTGAGCATATTTTGTGTGTACAATAAATTTCGTAAAAAGCAAAGGAGGTGATGTAAGATGGATTTTGAAGAAATGTCTAATTCATAGAAAACAACTGAAGAATTAAACATGAAAGTTAGAGCTTTAGGGGCCTACCCGCTGTTTTAACCATAAATGGATTGCCAAATCTTCTAAGGACCGTTTCCACATCGTTATTGTTAGACAAATTTTTTTTGATGTTTTTTCAGTACATTGTGAGCATATTTTGTGTGTACTATAAATTTCGTAAAAAGCAAAGGAGGTGAAGTAAGATGGATTTTGAAGAAATGTCTAATTCATAGAAAACAACTGAAGAATTAAACATGAAAGTTAGAGCTTTAGGGGCCTACCCGCTGTTTTAACTATAAATGGATTGTCAAATCTTCTAAGGACCGTTTCCACATCGTTATTGTTA
>JASANE010027538.1:0-25052 GCA_030248225.1 Trileptium ribeirensis
TTTGAGAAAGTTAGATATATATGTAACTGAACGAAGGAGACGAAAAATGTATTGCTGTTATTAGTTAAGGAAAAATTAGAATTTAGTTAGTGAATGATAAGTATTATTTTTATCAATTATTTTGTCGCTTAATTTACACATAATCAAACTAATGTAATTATGTATTGCTAATTTTTGGGCTGCTGGACAACATGATACATTTGATAATATACTATTAATCAGCTTATGACTATATAAGTATACCGTATGTTCAGAAATGTGTGATACTTATAGTTTACAGAGAGATTGTGCTACGAGTACAATAAATATATATACCTACAGTGCCGGTAGTGCAGTACACTATCATTTTTGTGTATTTCTAACCCATTGGCCTATTTAAATTTTTTTGATTGGCAACTTGTAACAATTAGAAGAGTATTCGACATTTTTATACCATAGTACCTAATTTTTGCTAAAAATACCGAAATTAATTAAGTGGAACATTAGAAATTTTTGTGTACTTTGGGTCCAGACAAATGGGAAAACTTTTTAACCTACCGTGTAGCGTAAAATCTACAAATAGGTATACATTTTCAGCTACAGTTTAAATTGCGCTACCTAAGTACGACGAAAAATATAAATAGCCAAGTGGTTGTGAATAAATAGATTGATGGGGCTATTAAAATTTTTGACTACAAATCGAGTGTAAATAATTACAAAAGTGTTTGAATATTTCAGCTACATAGAGGGATTCTCTACAAGGAGACCGAATGAATTTGATAACTCAAGCCGTTGTGCGGAGCATTACGGTTTTCGTGTAGTGTCATGGTGACTGCAAATTTTGACGCAACATAGCAGCATAAATTATTTTCAGCTACAGAGAACGATTGAATTGTGCTAATAAATAAGAATAAACAATATATACCAAGTGTTGCGAAGATATTTTCGTGTATTTTTTGTTCCTATGGGCCTATGAATATCTACCTGAATAATGTGTAATAGTTACAAATATTTGTATATTTTTCAATACATAGAGGGACAAATTTCTCTACAAAGTGTACCCAGTCAGCCGTTGCTGGACATTGGGTTTTTGATGGAAAGCCCCTCTCTACCAATGTGTAGCGTAAATAATGACAATGATATAGTATATTCAGCTAGATTGAATTTTACAAAAATAAGACAATAAAAAACACATATATAACCGAGTGTTGCGAGATATTATCATTTCGTGTATTTAGGTACGATGGTGGCTCCTGTAATCCCAACCCCACAGTGAAATCTGAAGAGCTGTTTGAGGTTTTTTAGCTACATATGTTCTACAAGGACGAACTCATATATAGCTCTAACCGTTGTGGAGACATTATGGTTTTTGTGTAGTTTGGGTTTGGATAAATCTGGCAACTTTTTGACTCAAACTTACACAGCGTAAATAATGACAATAGCAGCACACCATTGGTGTATTCGGCTCTACAAAACGTGATCAGTTTACCAATCTTTGTGGAGATGTTTGCCATGTTTGTATTTTTAAGCCCATACAAATTTATAACTCATTTCGGCCTTAAATTTACCTAAAGAACCATTGAGACCTATAGAGACTTATTGTCTCTACCAAATGGAGCTAAATTCATGTAACATGGTCTTTGGAACTATATAGCTGTTAATCTGTGACGGCGAAAGATGTCGGAATCAGCGTCTAACCAAAAGAGTGTAAGCTTTCGACCGAGCTAGGCACCATTGCTCAAAAGTTGGTTATGCGTGTTACCTCAAACTTATGGCACCTCCTTCATGGCACGGTTAGTACTGTAGTTTGACTTTGCGAAATTATCCAATTCCCTTTCCTCACACCACGTGGCCGCGACCTCACCCTGTCCCACCGAAGCTTCGGAGCTCGCCACGTACCCCAAGTACCAGAGTGCCGGGAGCGAAAAGAGATCATATCCTACAAAAAGATCACAATTAGTGATGGGATGCAAGCGAGGAGTGTCCCAGTGCTCTGGTGTAATAGAGTAATTATATTATAAAAAGAGACTAGGTCCCGCCAGGCTATCTCTGATGACCTTGTCCATTTGACATCTTCTAGATGTCTGAGGCTGATTTGTAATATACTTTTAATGGTCTAAATGCACTTAGTGTATGGCGCCGGTAGATACTCTTGTCAATGCGGGAAAGTGTAAGGGTGTAGCCTTTACAAGGAAAAGTCCTTGCATTAATCTTAGCCTAAACCTAAGCCGAATTTATGGCTATCGTCATTGTAGGAGCACTATGGCGCCAGGTCTTTCCTTTTTATGGCGATATAAATGGAACGCTACTTATGATTTGCTAGGCCTTTTCCTTGTAAAGGCTACACCCTTACACTTTCCCGCATTGACAGAGAGGCGTCTATTACAGCACCATACACTAAGTGCATTTAGAGACCGTTGAAGTATATTACAAATGGCCCTCAGACATCTAGAAGATGTCAAATGGACAAGGTCATCAGAGTAGCCTGCACACAGAACCCGGTTATTATTAAGTCTGTTTATAATATAATTTACTACTATACACCAGAGCACATTAGGAAACACTCCTCGCTTGGGAAATCCCGTAGTAAATATGACTGCTTTTCTGTTGATATGATCTCTTTTCAGCTACAAGCACTCTGGTACTTAATCATACATGAGCGAGCTCCGAAGTTTCAGTGGGACAGCGGGTGAGACGACAGAGGTCGCGGCCAGGAGGGACAGCGTGTGCGACGGGATGAGGGGGAGGTCGTCCCGGAGAGTGGTGAAATAGTTCGCGAAGTGAACAATTCTTACTAACCGTGCCAGTGGCGAAATTTGACAGTGTCCGTCAGTGAGCTTTTAAGGTAACACGCATAACTCAACTTTGGCGGGGCGGATTGATTCGTACTATAGCTCGGTAGAAAGCTTGAAATCTATTTGCGCTCTTTAGTTTAGACGCTGAGACCGATTCCGACATCTTCGCGCAGAAAACGCGGGCTAAACGGGCTCGTATAGGGTTCCAAAAGGGCCCAAAAATTCATGTTACTTATTGTAACTCGACAACCGACGTATATATCTGAATGAATTTAGGCTCATTTCGTAGAGCAAGTAAGTCTCTATAGGTCTAAATAGCGATTCTCTTAGGGTGTAAAATTAAGGCCGAAATGAGTTATAAATTTAGCCTATGAGACCTAAAATCTGCGAACATGGCAAACATCTCCACAACCATTCGAGGTGAATTTTTGATCACGTTTTGTAGAGCCGATCACCCTCTATGTAGCTCTAAATGGTGTGCTATTATTGTCATTATTTACGCTGTGGGGTTGGGTCAAAAAGGGTTTTCCCAGTAGGCTTATTGGACCCAAACTACACGAAAACCGTAATGTCTCCACAACGGTTAGAGCTATATATGTAATTTTGGTCTCACTTTGTAGAGAAATTTGTCCTCTATGTAGCTGAAAATGTCGAACAGCTCTTGCAATTTTTTACACTGTGGGGTTGGGTCAAAAAAATTTAAATAGGGCCATCGTACCTAAAATACACGAAAATGATAATATCTTCGCAACCGCTTGGGCTATATATGTGTTTTTCGTCTTATTTTGTAGCGGAATTCAATCTCTCTGTAGCTGAAAATGTATGCTGCTATTGTCATTATTTACGCTACACGGTTGGGTCAAAAAGGGCTTTCCCAGTAGGCTTATTGGACCCAAACTACACGAAAACCGCAATGTCTCCACAACGGCTTGAGCTATAAAAGTAATTTTGGTCTCACTTTGTAGAGAAATTTGTCCTCTATGTAGCTGAAAATGTCGAACAGCTCTTGTAACTATTTACACTGCGTTGTTGGGTCAAAAATATTTTAATAGGCCCATGGGACAAAAAATACACGAAAATGATAATATCTTCGCAACAGCTTGGGCTATATATGTGTTTTTCGTCTTATTTGGTAGCGCAATTCAATCTCTCTGTAGCTGAAAATGTATGCTGCTATTGTCATTATTTACGCTACACGGTTCGGTCAAAAAGGGTTTTCCCAGTAGGCCTATTGGACCCAAACTACACGAAAACCGTAATGTCTCCACAACGGCTTGAGCTATCAAAGTAATTTCGGTCTCACTTTGTAGAGAAATTTGTCCTCTATGTAGCTGAAAATGTCGAACAGCTCTTGTAATTATTTACACTGCGTTGTTGGGTCAAAAAAATTTTAATAGGCCCATGGGACAAAAAATACACGAAAATGATAATATCTTCGCAACCGCTTGGGCTCTATATGTGTTTTTCGTCGTATTTGGTAGCGCAATTTAATCTCTCTGTAGCTGAAAATGTATACTGCTATTGTCATTATTTACGCTACACGGTCGGGTCACAAAGGGTTTTCCCAGTTGGCTTATTGGACCCAAACTACACGAAAACCGTAATGTCTCCACAACGGCTTGAGTTATATAGGTAATTTTGGTCTCATTTTGTAGCGAAATTCGTCCTCTATGTAGCTGAAAATGTCGAACTGCTCTTCTAATTATTTACAGAGTGGGGTTGGATCAAAAAAATTTAAATAGGCCCATGGGACCTAAAATACACAAAAATGATAATATCTTCGCTACCGCTTGGTCTATATATGTGTTTTTCGTATTATTTGGTAGCGCAATTCAATCTCTCTGTAAAATTTGTAAGTATCACACATATTTCTGAACATACCGTCTACTTATATAGTCATAAGCTTGGATTGATGACTATATTATCAAAATGTATACGTATGTTGTCAGGCAGGGCCCGAAAAAATTAGCAATATCTTTTAACCGATTGATTACATTAGTTTGATTATGTGTAATTAACAACAGGAATAATTGATGAAAATATAATCTTATTGCATTGGCTTAACTAAATTCTAATTTTCCTTAAGTAATAACAAATGACACAGGTACTATGCTCAAGGATGCGATGCCATGTCGGTTTATATTTACGACTTTTACGCACGTTCAGTATATTTTCCAAAAATATTTAAAAGGTATACTTTTCGAAACTTTGGCTACGGTTCAAACTAAAAAAGTTAAACAGTGTTCAATAACCCAATTATTGCAATTTTTTGGACATGTCAACTTTAGGGGCCGGACGTTATAACGTTAGAAAAAAGATCAGCTTAGAGCGGGGGGGGGGGGGTTCTGGGGGGGACAGCCCCCCGACTTAGGATTAGTACTTGGCTCATATAAGGATCTTAGTTTAGGCTAAGACTAATGCGGCGTTCACGTTGTAATGTCCACAATGTTTGGAACCTATGTACGCCACATAGTGTCAGGCACACTGTTGACAACAGGGTGTGTTAGCCTCTCTTTGTCTCTTAAAAGTTTTTCAAAGGTAGCTAGGAGTATTGCCACTTCTCGACAGTGTCAAGCACACCGTGTCTTCTTGCAGTTATATTGACAGTTTTGGGAATTTTTCTCATCAACGTTCATATCATCTAGATGCAAATATCGAGAATTTAAAAAACCTACACAGCACAGCTGAGTAATAAACCGTGTTAGCTACAAACGGTGTCCGCAACATTCTCGCCAAATTGGTAGCTAAGGTGTGTATACGACACTGTAAAGAAGAAATGTAGTAGCTAGTGGTGTATCGTACACTATCGGCAATTGAATTATAGTATGGCTATCACCGTGACTGCCTATACGGCTGGGTCGCGACTACACGGAGACAAAAGTGTCAAACAGTGGGGACATTATAACGTGAACGCCGCATAAGGCTTAGGTTTAGTATATCGAGAACGGCATGGCATGCATTATACTTCGGCCCCTAAAGTTGACATGGGCCACTATTTTTAGGATATGGTTTCACCGATGTATATGAATTTATTGTGGTGTTTTAATCAAATGCACTGGAAGTGTCAGATAATTTTAGTGTAACATGAATATATATTTAATATCGCCTTTGGGGTAAACGATGCGTGTGTCAACGAAAATGAACAGAAATTTGAACTAAATTTTGATAAAACTGGAATACTGAGTCCACTGGGGAATGATTAAAAATGACACTAGAGACTGTCTCCAGGGTTCTTAGAATATCATATTAGAGCTTTCCCCTAACCTGCGATTTCGTACAAAAGATACCGAAAATCCTGAATGAAACTGTTAACAGAACCCAGCTTTAACCATGATTCAACAGTTCTACTTCACAAACGGAAGCTCGTGAAGACAAATGAATACGCAGAAGCTAAACAGCATTGAACTAAAAGTCCCTTTACTAAAATTGTTTAGTCCATTCCACACAACTCTTGTTGCAAATAATATAGATTTTTTATAATGTAAAATGGTGAAAAAATGTGATTTAACAGAAATAAGATAAGGTGTAGATTTATAAACAGTATCTACATCTAGATCGGTAGAACACATCATGAGAAACGTTTTGGTGTTATAGGTGAAACCGATACGACGTTCAGATGCTGAGTATCCTGATACAAGATTAAAAGCTACATCGTGAATCTTTTGTGCTAGCTACTTTTTATACAATTATTGTTTGATATCAATTAATGCTAAAGTATGAATTTTATACTTTAAAATGTAAACAAAAAAATTCACAAACTCAATTGAATGTTTATCTAAGCAACAGAGATGAGAACTGGTCGAATAGGCCGGGCTGAAATGTTCGAAACCGAGGTCGACCCACCTGGCGTGCCGCTTTGAAGAATTCGGTCCGGCTCGGAACTCTGGGCGAACCGCGAGATACAATTTGACTTCTAAGACGCACTGTGGGGCGAATTTTGGGCCTGATTTTACCTAATTATTTTAGTCAAAGACAAAATTCTCACCTCCACTGTGTATATATGTAAAGTTTAACGGTTTAATTAATTGTTTTGAGTCAAATTAAAATGCTAACAACACAAAAAAATAGCCTTACAGTTTTAATTGCGTCCTCGAAAAGATATATATATATTTATTTATTCTCTACCTTATCAACCAGATAAATTATTGCAATGACAAATGTAAAAATTATATATATCCCCATGACAGTAAATACGCAACTGGTAGGCAGCTGTTCAAATATTAGCTCTCGAAAGTTATAACCACACCAAGAACTTAAAAGTTCATTGCAAATAATTGATTAACTATGCATAGAAATATTTGCGCTCTGCGTTGTATAGCTCTATTTCATACTTAAACCGCAGAAGACTATTGATCACCAGCGATTAACGAATCAGTTTTCATTTAAGAACATATGAAAAATCATAAGTGAAAGAATGAACAATAATAAATCAAAAGGTGGTTTTGCGCATACATGATCATAGGTGGAAAGGGGGATTATCACACTGAGGTTTAGAACCTCTCGGGGCGGTACAGATCTCCCTGAGCGGTAGCTGTATCTTCCTGACGTTCCTCCCTCGCACCCATTCTTGGCAAGAAAATGGAAAAATCTTGTGGCAAAAAGTGAGGGAAAATTGGAAACAATCGTGGGTAAAATAAAGAAAAATTAAAAAAGATTTTGAGTTTCAAAAATTACAAAACTTATTAACGCGGCGATTTTCACCCTGTCCGGCTGTTCCTTTTTCAAGAGGCAGAAGACTCCCGAAACACCCCTGGGATTTCGGTCCTCGTGTATGTATGGCTTTTGTCAGCTACAACTGATTATAGGCCCTATGATATTGAAGAAATTGCTCGAGTCAAATTGACAGCTGTCATATATAAAATGGCGGGTATAAATTAGTTTTGTGTGGAAATTAGTTGCTCTGACATTCTTAATGCGTTCCAGGTCTCCTTAATAATTAATGGATAAGAACCAAACCTACGTACGTTTTAACAGATGTATTTCATGGAGAATTAGATATCAGTGTAATCAGAAGTTAGAGCATGTAGTTTTTGCAGAACATGTTTGCGGAACAGTAAAGCATAACCGTTCTTAATTTTGACCAGTTGCTTTAGTAGCAAGGGTCTAGATATTTTAACTCAGATCACCCTGCTAGTACTAAATGTTTATAATATATATATATATGAACGATTCATGGATCACGGAATTTAGTAAACCATTTGGATTCATCAATTTTATATTTCAAGCTTGTTTAAGCTTTGAGTTTGTAAGCTTTATGTCTTTGAACCTTGTATCAAACTCTGACATTCTTAATGCGTTCCAGGTCTCCTTAATAATTAATGGATAAGAACCAAACCTACGTACGTTTTAACAGATGTATTTCATGGAGAATTAGATATCAGTGTAATCAGAAGTTAGAGCATGTAGTTTTTGCAGAACATGTTTGCGGAACAGTAAAGCATAACCGTTCTTAATTTTGACCAGTTGCTTTAGTAGCAAGGGTCTAGATATTTTAACTCAGATCACCCTGCTAGTACTAAATGTTTATAATATATATATATGAACGATTCATGGATCACGGAATTTAGTAAACCATTTGGATTCATCAATTTTATATTTCAAGCTTGTTTAAGCTTTGAGTTTGTAAGCTTTATGTCTTTGAACCTTGTATCAAATTATGGTTGGCAGATTGTACTTCTTTACATGACGCACTTGATATTGTGATCTATAACAAAGATCTATATAGTTACGCCTTAGCTAGCAGCGGATCCTAGAATTGCCGGTGCGATTGCAGCGCGTTTTATGGAATGTTACAGCGTGACTTTATAGCATGTAAAGCAATACAACAGTATGTATAAATTCTTTATTCAGAAGCACGTCGGCCGATGAAGTCTCAACTGCCGTGAAAATTGTATTAAAGAAAAAGCAAAGTGATTGTGATAACCTAGAAACTATGTAATAAAAGCCGCCATTTTAAGGAGGCATCCAGGACATATTTCAAAATCGAATCGTGCAAAAAACGAAGCAAAACCATATCAAGACCCTCAGTTTCAATCATTTGCCGGGAACATAGCCAAAGGTAGTAAAAGGCACAACGGGAAAGCTGCATACTTTGCGCATAATATTATTAAGAGTTTAGTTTCTTGTAGGGCTCTGTTGGTTTGAATAATAATAATAGTGTACTCCAAGTATTTAGCGCAGGATTAGCGGATATATGTTTGCCAAAATCAAGTTTGCATTGATACAACTAATTTACGGCATACCGAACCGTGCATCTAGATATTTGTACGTCATTCTTGGTATCACTTCATATACTATGTTATGCAGCGAAAATTGATAAGTCCTTTGCACACTGTGCAAATTTGGGTGATTTAGATTTTACCGTAAACCTATGAGATAAATTACCCGGAATGTAACTTAACTCAGGCTGAGTTTGGCAGGTAACTCGACGTTTTGAGTTAAATATTCTAACTACAGACCTGAATCTGAACTTAAAGAGTTAGACACAAATCTAACTCGGGAGTTGTGAGTTAAGCAAAAGTGACTAACACTTAGTTTTCGAACTCAGAGTTCCTGAATAAGATTTTTCTGATTCACTCTGAGTTAAATTATCTCAGTGTAAGTTAGAATTGTAACTCAAGCAAGAGTTGAGTGCTAACTCAGCATTGTGAGCTTATCGAATTCATTCTGAAACAGTCCGATACGGTTTGAGACGTCTGAAATGATGCAACTTAGACTGACTCAAAATTAACTCAGGCATATTTGCAATGCACAAATTATTCTCGTATATGTTGAGTGAGTGTTGGTTATATTTCAAATATGTACGGTAGTGTCATACCGATACTTCATTTTTATGCTGTAAGCAATCGTTTTATTCTATTTAATGCACCGATCGCATCCTTAGCCAGTTTTTAAAATTCAATAAGTTATTGTGAGAATAAACATCCGAATTGAAAACTGAGCAACTTCCCACGAACGAGCAATATTTCGGGAAAAACGCATTCATCGGCCCACTTTATGTACGGGGGTTATTTCGTGAAGTCTGTTTTATGTACGCAGGTGCGATTTGCGTTGTGGCAACGCACAGACGCTGTCTGCAGTAATTACTATGCAGTATATTATCGCAATTTACTGACCGCGCACTTTCAAAAACGGTATTGAAGTCGGTTTTCTTATTATATAATTTCAATAAAATCATATATTGCAAAGACAATTATACGATTCAGCACGTGAGTTCTTGAATGCAAACAAACACGCAACATACAGATTTGTACGCGTCGATAAATTGCGTTCGTAAATTACGGAAACCATGTTCACGTTCGCTAAACGGGGAATAACAATAGCACAATTCTGACGGTGATTCGGTAAACGATTCCGTACGTGATTTTGGCAAGAAAATAAGGAACCCGTGCATTATGGTTGATGTTTCTTCTATTACCGGTGTAGCACAATGCAAAAATCACTAAATGAGTGGCGCAACAGTTGGAACTTGCACGTTTTAAATGAATAGAAATGTTCATTTTTCGTAAATAAAACATATTTTTACTATGTCTAAGCAGGAAACTGCTTAAATCTGACAATACTTAGCTTTTTAGGCTCGTTAGACTGGTGATTGAGAGTTCAGTTCTATGTTTTAGCTTCCACTGTTGACTTTATTAAATGCTTTGAATATTTATATAATCTATTTTAAAACAATTAAATGACGTTTCAGGACAGAATGTCATTTTATGTCATTCTAATACCATTTCCGTTAATTAGCTATTTAATTACGCCATGTTACAAATTATGGTAAAAGAACAGAAATATATAGAGTATACCGTTAAATTATTGTAATTTTTTCGCTCTTAAGATTGTCAAAATTTTCAATGTTAAACTTCAGTTTTGTTTTTCTACACTTACATGCTATATATTTCTTAAGAGAAACCTCAAATAAATCGTTTTAGTGCATAAATTGCTCTCGAAATTGTTACTACTTCACAGCTTGATTTCTAGTATCGCTGGACTAATTTCGATCAAGTTAAAGGTAGATTCCAACTCAGTTGCAAACAATTTAACGTGTTTAATTCAAAGGTGTCATTCGTACATGGATGGCGGGGGGGCTGAGTGAGTTGCATCCCCCCACAAATCAAGATTTGGGGGATAATCACTAAAGGAAAGTTATGCCCATCACCTCACTATTTTTAAGGATCGCCGCCCCTGTATTCATTTGTACAAATTCAAGAGAAATGAAAAATATTATGGTGTCACAAGCTTATTTGTATAACTACTTATTTTATGCACAGTGGCATAACTAGATTTTTGATAAATATAATGCGGGTTACGACTAAATTTTTTGAAGTTTCTGCAAAAATATATATTTGAGACATAGTTTGTGCGTTGTAACCAAACTGCTAGATTTTCATGAGCTTAGTTACACAGGTAGAACCACCTTAGGACCAATTGTAAGTAGTTTAGTTTGTTTCATAGCCGTTTCCAAAGCAAATTTATAACGAATTTTATGAATGTACAGTCTCACAGATATAGAGAATAATGTTCAACAACGCATTGTTTAACACAGTTATGTAAGTAAAACTGTTATGTAAATGTACCTTCACACCGATGAATGTTTTCGATGATTAGTTCAGTTCCATCTGATTAAACTTCATTTTTTTACTCTTATACTAATTGTAAACAGGTTTATTAGACAAAATGTCCTCACAATATAGTAAGCGCGAAATGTTTCTCAAACTACGGTTTTTAATGAGGGTTTTATGTAACTCTCATTTTTTGGATACATCTAAGAAATCGTTTAACCACTTCAGATAGTAAGCGCGAAATGTTTCTCAAACTTCGGTGTTTAATGAGGGTTTTATGTAACTATCATTTTTTGGATACATCTAAGAAATCGTTTAACCACTTCAGATAGTAAGCGCGAAATGTTTCTCAAACTTCGGTGTTTAATGAGGGTTTTATGTAACTCTCATTTTTTGGATACATCTAAGAAATCGTTTAACCACTTCAGATAGTAAGCGCGAAATGTTTCTCAAACTTCGGTGTTTAATGAGGGTTTTATGTAACTCTCATTGTTTGGATACATCTAAGAAATCGTTTAACCACTTCAGATAGTAAGCGCGAAATGTTTCTCAAACTTCGGTGTTTAATGAGGGTTTTATGTAACTCTCATTGTTTGGATACATCTAAGAAATTGTTTAACCACTTCAAATAGAGTTCAGAAATTCGAAATAATATTTAAATTTCACGATTTCATCATATCGCAAATGTCTATACTATTTTATCAAACTACTTCGAATTAATAAGGTAAAATTTACCAACATTAACAAAATATTTAGAAGTAAAATACAGATTAAATTGGACTGAATCTTTTCGTTTGTTCAAAATAAGAAATCAAAAATATTCAAAAATCGGATTAGCGCTGCTCTCCTATTTTCAAGAAGCTATGTATTCTTAAAGATCACTAAAACATTGAAAAATCTCATATTTGGTCGTTGCTAGCACGTAGCTCTTTTTCAAGCTGGGAGTGGTTTTTATGTACTACTAATGCTTTTTATGTCGAAAGCAGCTATGAAAACAAATAGAAAGCTCGCGCTTACGAAATGCTCATAAAATGCCACAGTATAAAAATATGCTATGATTGTCGGCTGAAGAAATAGTATGAGGTTTACTATGCTACTAGTGCCACCAAGAGTGCATTATGGAAGAGTATGACACTTCCCTGCACTCACATGTTAGCCCGTGTTTGATGACACCGGCGTTTTCGGCATGACCCCCCAGTTTCTGGGGATCACCTCGGACCCCCAGTTTTTTTTTGGGGGGGGGGGTAGGTCGGAGCCCCCAATTTCTGGGAGGGGGTCGATTTATAAACAGCTGCCTATAAACCGACCCCCAAAAATAATCCGACCTACCGCCCCCCCCAAAAAAACTGGTGGGATCCGAGCTACAGGCCAGAAACTGGACTGTGGGGAGGGGGGAGGGGTCGGGGCATCTCGACCCCCTCCAGAAACTGGGTGGGGGGTCAGGCCGAAAACGCCCGTATCATCAAACACGGGCTAACATGTGAGTGCAGAGAAGCGTCATACTCTTCCCTAATGCACTCTTGGTACCACTAATGAGGAGAGCTTAGCTAACCGCATCTATAATTTATTGTTGCACAGTATGTAACACAAAACAGCAAACAGCGTACCAACAACAAACAAATAACAACAAAGCCGAGTACAAGTTCTAAATTACATTTAATAATAATAATTAGGCGACAAAAATTTTAAAATGAGGCGTATATTTTGTATAAAGAAAAACCATATGCATGATTGATTAATAATAAATATGATTTCACGTTTTGTCCATTTTTCAGGTTTGCTTCACCAAATTTCATTAATAGTATCTAAAAAAACCAGTAACTGTAAATAATCCGAAGAATTAATTTACGGATCCACGTATTAATACCGCCAGTAATTATCGGGTTGACTAGAATAGCTATGTCATTTTTTAACGATACACGACCAAAACTCAATTAGCGATTTTATATGTAAGTATGCAAAACAGGAAGCAATAAGTGGTGGTCTAGGCTGCATTTTCCAATGTACTACAGCCGGCTGGATGGATGATAATATTCTTTTGTATTTTGCGCATTCCTGTTGTTGTAGTAGTGGTGAAAATATATTATTATTAAGTTAGTTAGACATCTGTATTAGGTGTTTTATCAATAATAATTAAGGCATGATATATTTCTAAAAGAACTATTGATGTTTTTATTAGCATTTTTATTATATGCAGCGTTTGACTTCAACGTAAGAACATGCAGCATATGTAATTATGAGAATAAAACCTACTGTCGTGACTATTTTGCTGAACCATTTTTCAGTCTAACCAAAAAATAGATATTGCATTATGTCTCTATTTTTGATGCTAATATATATGATTTAGTTTAAGAGTCGTTTTAAAATCACGCCTGTATTCCAACTCACTGTCTTAACGCGCTTAAGACGCATGCATCTGTCTAAAAGATTATATCTCTAAATTTTTAATTAACACTTGAAATTTCGTTTTATAATAACCGAATCAAATATACGATGAAAACAAATTACTATCATTAAGTTGTCCTAATCTTTTTACTAAAATTCGATTTTGAAAGTCATGCAATAAAATATTGAGAACGTATTAAAGCGATTAGAAATTAGGTCAGACCATTGTTTTTTTTTCAACACACAATGAACCTTATTCCATCAGGGACGCTGAACTACAGTTTATTTCAATGTAGCGCTTAGACCTGCAGTGGCGGTGCCATCATAAATGCCAAACAGAGCGTTGTGTTTACGTTTAAGTCCACTATGTCAACTTTTACCTGTTCATAGACCAAATGTATTAATATTTTTACTCTGTTTATTATCTTAGCCGAAACACTAATTGAATTAATGCTTATGATACCTTTCTATAGTCATGTTCATTAGATATAAAGTTTTAAAAATGCAAATTTTATAACAAAATCATTGAGTAGTTTGTATGTTGTTATCTTTGAACGTTATAAATGAATGATCAGATTTGGCTCAAATATTTGCAGCATGAAGATCATTAACTTGAAACATGTAATATTTTTATTTCATTCCTTTTTAAAAGAATGCTCCAAATTTTGCAGTCATAGTACACTTCAAAAACGCTGAGTCAAGTCTTAGTTTACATTTATCTCTAAGATTTAGCTAAAATTGACTGAATTTGTGTCAAGATTTGAGCCCGACTTAACTCAAATTGAGTCGAAATTTGAGTCTAATCGAGTCAATCTTAACTCAAGCTTAGGGTTAAAAAAGGACCGACTCAATACTTAAAATTTGAATCTATGTTTTTGTAGGGTATATTAGGTGAGCTAATTTAACTCAACCTATTACAGTAATGTTTAGCTTACGCGAGTGAACATTCTTGTAATTTTGTAAATGGACTAAACAGCTTTGACTCTAATAATAACATGCAAGACTCCATATGATACCAAATATTTGGGGATGGCTTGATGGATACAAGTATTTTTCCCGAGCACTGTGCGTTTCCAGGAAGAATTTAGGGACCAAAACAAAACGTTTATGTTCAAATAGTATTCACAAACCAGGCCTGCTGTTATTGCACACCTATATCTACTCTTTCATTTATGTTTGAGCAACGACACCCTCAAGACGAAATAATTACTGTCTGGGAGCAGTATATCGATGCATCCAGTCAGGACCCTGTTTTAAGCTCTCTTGGATTCTTGCTGTGTGAGAGCTGTTAACTTTTAGACTGCATGCATGTAAAGATCAGATCATTGAACAGATAAAATCACTGAACAGGGCTTTAAAGTGTCTCTGGCTTATATAGTCCTGAAAGTCATGCAGAAACAGAAGAAACGTAGCAAAAGTGTTAGAAATTGACATAAAGAATATGTCATTCTATGGCACATCTGTTGATTTCAATAGGAGTCAGATGCGGGGGGGGGCGTCTTCTCCACTTTTTACAGGCAAACGGCAAAAAATTAACTGATAGGGCTACAACAAAATGAAAGTAAACAAACAGGCACTCTTTACTTTTTTGTCGGCTTCCTCCAGCTTTGAAGAGCTTGCGGTGCCCCTGTATATTTATTACCCACGATCAATGTTCGGGGCATAACCTATATGCCGATTATGCCGTTCTCCATATACTAAGCCTAAGTTTGAGCTAGCCTATGTTAGGAATATATATGAGTCATATGGCTAAGACTAAGTCTGTGGGCAGCAGCTTAACTGTTCCATTTTTAACGAATATAACGCTACTCTCCTCAGCTTAACTCTTGGGCCATTTCATTGATTTCATAAAAATTCACATTCTATTTAAAACAGGGCTAAGCGCAAAAAAACTAAACTGATTTTGATAAATCTAACATCCTTAGCCAAGCGCCGAGTTAAATATTTTAGAATACTAGCTCATACTCTACAGTGTGACCTCTAATAGTGAGAAATGTTGGTCAAATTATACAATAGGAAACGTTTAGTGAATCTGAAAAATGTAATCAATTTAACATACAATATTTATTAAATTTTGCAATTTCAATATATAAAGCATCGAGTTTTGCGCCGATGATTAAACATTTGCTCCTGTATAGTAACCCCAGAACATGCAAACATATTTTCAGCACAAAAACTATTATCCCTTTTATGCATGAGTAAACTTAAGCTTCGCCACTTATCATCCTCTTTTGTCAAAAGCAAATGCGAATATCGTTGTTCACTGAATACAAATTTCATTTTTGTATACAAGAACAGAAATTAATACTTTTCATATTTCATACATTATAATTTGAAAAATGTTCGCGAACACATTTGTGTTAAAGTGTAGGGGCCGAATTGAATTCGCTAATGGCGTTATGGAACAAAAAAATGTCGAAATTGCATACGGCTATTGAAATCCATGTTTTGTTTTGTTTTGCAACGTTTTGTACATGGTCTCAAAAGAAGATGGTTGTCGGCGCAGCTTAAGATTACTCTTGCATTATTAAATATCAAAACGCAATTATATTTTGGAAACCTTTTATTTTCCTTGTAGATAGGTAGTTGTATAAAAATAGGATTGTAGTAAATGCCTGCGGAACGACTATCATATTCGCAACCCATTTCAGACAACAGCCATTGCAACTATTTCAATACTTCTATAGCTCCAGCTGATAAAGATAAGTCATCAACGGCATAAAACCCAACTAATTATAACGAAAAATATTACAAGTTCATGCAAAAAGTTATCTGGAACCGCTAAAGATACGTGGATTACCCCCTCGATACGCCAAAGATCGCAGGTGTTAATAAGATGGTTTTTTTCCATTATCCCCCCAGCCCGCGTTCGCCCAAAAATAGTCAGATTCTGAAAATTTTGGTATTTTTGTGATCCTCGAGACCTCCCCTGATCATTTCGAACAAAAAATTGAATTTTTAAACTTTTAAATTTTTTCGATTTTTTCGAGTTTCAAGGGACCCAAAAAAATTTTTTTCTTACAAATTGAATTCGACCCGGGTTGACGAGCTGAGTGTAATGGTGTTATTTTTAACGGGATCTGTTAAGAGCATCTTAAGTTATGGCCAAATACTGTTCAATTGCTGAGCCTCTCAGCCTCTGATATTTTGGCCATAACTTAGGATTTGCAACAATATCACCATTCGATTCAGCTCGTCAAGCCGCGTCGAATGGAAAAACTAATTTTAAGAAAAAATTTTTGGGTCCCCAAGGGGACCCTTGGGACCCGTAAAAATCTAAAATTTTAAAAATTCAATTTTTGGTTGAAATGATCAGTAGAGGTCTCGAGGATTACAAAAATACCAAAATTTCCAGAATCTGACTATTTTTTGGCAAACGCGGGCTCGGGGATAATGGAAAAGAACACATAAGAGTTCAAAGAGGTTGCCCCTAAAGGTCTGGCCACATGCCATATTTATACCCTCCTGAGGTTCGCACCCCTTACCCCCACCACCCGAGAGTCAAAAGCCATGAAAAATTTTAAGAATTATGAGAAAATCATTTATTTTTCTTATATTTTTCATATACAAATATCTCGCCATAAAGCTGCTTCTCGCCTCTACAGGCATCCCCACCCCCGGCGCCCGGAACCATTTAACCCGTACTAAGTTGGCATAGCTTTGACAGCTACGTCTAACATATTTGATATATATTTTTTCATTAGTCTTTTTTAGTCACGGCTAGAAACAGCGGGGCACTAACGATATTTAAGCCCAACCATACCAATTGTTTTCCAAAAACCTACTTAGTTCACACTGGTGCAGCTGTTCAGCCTAATGGAAGGCTAACTTTTTGCTTTCTGACCGAAAATATCTAATTGAATTACTATTAGCATACGTTATTTAATAATATTATAATACATAATGTATAATTACAATATATAGTATATACATTATAATATATAATATATAATAATATTATCTTATTAGTTCTTAATGAAGCCTTATAATATTGATTGCTTGTACAAGCTGAAAAGGTTCGTAGCATATCAGAATTATAGCGAACTATTGCGTGTCAGCAACGTTTTTGTCAGAGTCGTCAAGCTGTATTGGCATCGCTCTGTATTGCTGTACCACTTTGTTTGGAACAGACGTGCAATTAATAAATGTATTTGCTCCCAGAAAGCAATACATTGGCGTCTCTATGCTTCTCACTTGCGAAACAGCATAATAATTGTCACCAAAACTCAATGAAGGTCAACTCTGTTGAAGAGTATAAAACTTTTCAGCTTTTCTACATTATCACCGGGCCCGTGGTATATGGATGCCTTTCCCCCTTACCCCTTCCACATTTTCGACAAACCAAGTGGGTCGTAAACATGACCCACCCCACCCATGTTCGTGAACCAAAAACATCAAGATCGCCCGGTTATACCCAAGCCAGGTATTTGAAATACTAAGTTCAGGCCGTCCAGCCAGATTTTCGAACAATTTTTTCAGATCGCTTGCTGGTATTGGACTCAGCGACATATACCCCACCCAGGTTTTTGATCCATTGAATATAATGGATCGAAATCCTAGAGTTGTTTGCAAAAGTGGGTCGAAAACCTGGGAGGGGTTTGAAAAAGTGGGCCAAACGGAAAAGTGGGTCGAAAAACTGAGAGGGGTCTGAAAGAGTGGGTCGATAACCCTGTAGCAGAGCAGTCTGAAAAACTAGTTCTAAAACCGGGTGAACTCTCAAATTAGCGGGTATAAAGTCTAGCGGGTGTCTGAGCTCAGTGTTTCCAAAACCTGGGTAGGGTATAAATCGGTGGGTCCAAATCCTTGGGGGCCTGGATGGGGTGGCCCAAGAACATGGATGAGGTGCGTCATATTTCCGATCCTGATTGTGGGTCAAGAACTGCCGGGTAAGGCGAAAACGACCGCTACATACCGTGGACGATAGTAAAGGGAAAGGGTTAGAGGGTCACACTCTTCAACAGTGTCGACTATCATCTGGTCTTAATTGTAGTAATCAATTTTCTGCTACTTTTTTCTAATAAAAAGAAAATGGGTACATTTGGCTAAACAGGGTCGACGCACTAAATGCTCTGATATAAATGCTGCTGAAATGGGAGTACTAAAGTCTAGCGATGCTAAATTGTTTCAGGAATTTACTAAATGGGAATTTTGTTCGCCGTTGAAATAGTCATAGATTGTTTTTGCGAGGAGATGACCAGAATTACAGGATTTATCTAAGCCTTATAGGCAAGTCCATTTACAGCTGCTGTCTTTGAGGAATTCAGAATTTAAAGGACCCAATGATGGTATAAAAATTATTAACGGATCGATTTTAAACTAAATTTTCATGAATACTTTCAACCTATAGATACAGACATTCAGACTCGCGGGCATTTATTTGAATTAAAAATAAGAAAGGGTTTTGCTCGTACATCCAAACTATTCCATTGCGGTTATAAGAATTGAGTATATGAAATGCGCTGGATAGCTATACTCGCTGTGTCAGCATTTTCAATACAATGTTTCAAATAACATTTGAGGATGTTCAATTTAAAATGCTGTTAAAGGGCATGGTGTTAGTAGCAGACGAAGACCTTCCTTATCCTAGGAGTTAGTTCAAATATCAACATTCCAGCCTGATTGACTTTAAATTTTGTTTCCTTTAGCTGCGTTCACACATCAAACTATTTGCTCAAATTTAGGGCTGTAATTTTAGGCTCAAAATTTGACTTTAATTTGTAAAAGAAAAATATGCCAAATCACCATAATTCAAAATTTGAGTTCAAAATAATTTGAGCTTACAATTTTTCAGGTTCTATCCCTTGTTCTTTATTGGCTGAAGCAATGCGCTACAAAAGTTTGAACAGTGTTTCCACGCTCAAATTCTCCAAAAGTGCAGAAAATGCTTTCAAATTTGGATAAAAAATTCAGCTAAAAATTTGATCAAAATTTTAGTTCAAATTTTGAACAAAAAGTTTGACATGTGAGCCCAGCTTTTGAATAGTATTATTTGATTAGCTTTATTTCCGTTATATTTTACATTTAGTTCATTACATTCCATTTTACCTGATATTCACCTGATCCAACGGTTACAGGGCTCTTCCACGTCAGTCATCAACCGTGAAGCTTCTTTATTTTTTGCGGCCTCTGACTGGATTTTCCATGGATCATTGTGCCAGCTGCTGTACGACGCCTGGTGGAAATGTTGCGCAGCATCTTCGGTGACCTTGCGATTCCACGTCGTGGATGCTCGACCTCTCGGTCTTAACAATCTTTCGGGGGTATCAGCCAGAAGAAGATGACGAGGCTATCAGTGATTTGTCATCCGCAGTACGTACCCCGCTAGCCGTAGGCGGTTGCGTTTGAGGACTTCGGCAAGAGATTCAGTATGATTGCAACGTTTTCTGAGCTCATCGTTGTGATATGATCTATTAGTGAGCTCTCAAGATCCGCCTGCTGCAAAAATTCTCAACATCCTACAGTTGATGGGCTCCGTGTTGTTTCTCATGCCATATTTCACAGTTGTACAGGAGAACGGGACGTAGTACAGTGTTGTATAATGTCATCTTCGTATCTATCGAGATATTATTTGCTGTCCAGATGCTGTGTAGTCCCCCACAAGCTGCACGTACTTTAGCTATGCAGTGAGGAGGCCAGGTGAGGTATTTCCATGTCTGCTTAACCAGTTTTATCGAAATGAAAGACGAGATACCAGAATTGGTCGATGAGGAATGCAGCATGTCACAATCTTTGTCTTCGATAAGTTTATGGTTAACTAATGTGCTAGGTCGTCGAGCAAATGCAATGTAGCAGATGTTAAATTCGAGGTGAGCTTTCATCTGCAACAGACACATCATCCGCATAGCAGGCGTCGGTGAAGTGTGCCGAGGCGCTGTTAAACGTTACTCCATCTTCGGCAAATATAAAGCTCTACATCACCCAATCTACGGCGCAGATGAACAGAATCTGAGACAGAAGTAAGCCCTGATGCGCCTTGTTTTCACTTCAAGTGGTTCTGACGTTCGATTCTGAAGACGGGCAGTACAGAAAGACGGATCGGACATGCATCTTTTAGTGCAATGATTTTAGTGGAGAGACCATCAACTTCCGTGACGCAATATAATGATGGACGGTGAACAGAATCGAAGGCGTCTTTCAAATCGATAAGGTCTATCGCTCTTCGAAACTCGTGACGGTGTTGTAGTAGGAGCCGCATATGGAGTGTTTGTTCCACTGTCCCGCGGCTTACACCAAACCCGCATTGTTCATTCCGGATTGTTCCTTCACGAAATTTTTTTAAAGCGATTGGAAATTATTGCTTCTAAAATTTTGAAGCACATGTCAAGTAGTAAGAGAGATTGACGATTATTTCTTATTCATTCGTTTCGTAGTATCATACTTGCTATAAATTTGTCACAGTAAAACTAATCGAATTGAATTGAATTTTCTAATTTAAGTTTAAACCGACGTGTATTTTTGTTTTTGGTAGTTCATAAGACTTTTGCTTGAAATTCTGGTGCACTTATTGTCGGTATATTCTATAGAATGTATAGCAGCAAATAGTAAAACGTTGATACTGTAAAAATAATTTGCTTATCTTGAATCTAGATGTGACAAGTTTAGGTTCTGTGGATTAGCCTCATTTAAAATAAGGTACAAGACACGTATACCATCTGTATTTGTATATTGAATATTTCATAATACTAGGTAGAGTGCATAGTTAATCCTGCTAACTATTGTTCGAATATTTACCGGTTTAACAACTGGTAGCTTGTAAAGACACACTTATCAGCTAATGTGTGGATTAGCCTAACTTAAAATCCCATCAGGGACAAGACACGTATACCATCTATATTTGTATATTGAATATTTCATAATACTAGGTAGAGTGCATAGTTAATCCTGCTAACTATTGTTCGAATATTTACCGGTTTAACAACTGGTAGTTTGTAAAGACACACTTATCAGCTAATGTGTGGATTAGCCTAACTTAAAACCCCATCAGGGACAAGACACGTATACCATCTATATTTGTATATTGAATATTTCATAATACTAGGTAGAGTGCATAGTTAATCCTGCTAACTATTGTTCGAATATTTACCGGTTTTACAACTGGTAGTTTGTAAAGACACACGTATCAGCTAGTGTGTGGATTAGCCTAACTTAAAACCCCATCAGGGACAAGACACGTATACCATGTATATTTGTATATTGAATATTTCATAATACTAGGTAGAATGCATAGTTAATCCGGCTAACTATTGTTCGAATATTTACCGGTTTTACAACTGGTAGTTTGTAAAGACACACTTATGAGCTAATGTGTGGATTAGCCTAACTTAAAACCGCATCAGGGACAAGACACGTATACCATCTATATTTGTATATTGAATATTTCATAATACTAGGTAGAGTGCATAGTTAATCCTGCTAACTATTGTTCGAATATTTACCGGTTTTACAACTGGTAGTTTGTAAAGACACACTTATCAGCTAATGTGTGGATTAGCCTAACTTAAAACCCCATCAGGGACAAGACACGTATACCATCTATATTTGTATATTGAATATTTCATAATACTAGGTAGAGTGCATAGTTAATCCTGCTAACTATTGTTCGAATATTTACCGGTTTTACAACTGGTAGTTTGTAAAGACACCCTTATTGGCTAATGTGTGGATTAGCCTAACTTAAAACCGCATCAGGGACAAGACACGTATACCATCTATATTTGTATATTGAATATTTCATAATACTAGGTAGAGTGCATAGTTAATCCTGCTAACTATTGTTCGAATATTTACCGGTTTTACAACTGGTAGTTTGTAAAGACACACTTATCAGCTAATGTGTGGATTAGCCTAACTTAAAACCCCATCAGGGACAAGACACGTATACCATCTATATTTGTATATTGAATATTTCATAATACTAGGTAGAGTGCATAGTTAATCCTGCTAACTATTGTTCGAATATTTACTGGTTTTACAACTGGTAGTTTGTAAAGACACCCTTATTGGCTAATGTTCGAAAACAGCGGTGTCAAGTATTGGACTGTAAGCTTGACGAAATTATGACTGTGAAATAACTAGTTTTTCGATTATTTATTCTAAATCTGTTGGAAAGCTGGAATGTGAATAAATTCTCAGTTTAAGCTACCACTAGGGTTCCACCAACAATTTTTTGAAATTGCATGACGTCCGATCCGACCATTACGTAGCAAAAACTGAGCTTTTTATACAACCACGAAAAACCAATATAGCTCAGTTGCTGCGAAAGAGTGCTGCTCTAGCCCGAAACACAATGTGCTTTTGGCGGAATGCTAAAGATTGTACTGCCTTCACAAATGGTTCACCGGGGGATCTTAACCCCGTCAAGGACTCCCACCGTTAATGATTTTTGATGACACTGCCAGTGATTTTGATCGTATTTGGATGCCCGCCGCTAGTGATTTTGATTCTATCAAGGTCGGCCACTGCTATTGATTTTCACTGTACCGAGGGCACCCACTGTTTGTTTTCTTGGTTGTATCAAATGCGCACACCGCTAGTGATTTTGATCGTATTATGGACGCCCACCGCAGTGATTTTGATCGTAGTTGGACGTCCATCGCTAATGATTTTGATTGTGTCGAGGTCGCCCACTCCTAATGATCTTAACTTTACTGGGGACACCCACCGTTAAGAATTCTAATGAGATAAAGGATGAACACCGTTAGGTATCTTGTTAGATCAAAGACGTCCACCGTTAGGGATCTTGATCACATCAACGGCGCCCACCGCTAGAGATTTTGGTCGCATAAACGACGCCCACAGTTTGGAACACCGCTAGCGATTTTGATCGTACTAAGTACGCCAACCGCTATCGATTTTGATCGTATTAAGGAGGCCCACCGCTTGTGAGGTTCATTCATTTCATTGAGGACACGCACCGTTAATTATCTTGATCACAACGAGTTCACTTACCGTTAGGTGTGGTGGTCATATCATGGACGCCCACCGTCGGTAATCTTGATCACAGTAAAGACGATCACCGTTAAGTTATACCTCATACGTAGCCAATCGTTGTTCAACATAACAACGCTAGCAAATTGAGTGTTTTAGCTCTTTGACCACTTATTTAAAAATGTAAAAGTTCATTACAAGCTCAACTGTCAGTTTGTTTTTGTATTGATGTGACTATACTGATCCATCAATATTACAAAATGTCAGTTGCCATTATCTCAATGTTTTATATATCTAGTTCATCTAATGATAAATTACCGACCATTTTAAAAAAGACTTTGCTTTCAAATCACAATAATATCAAAAAGCACGCGACATTTGGGGGTAAATTATTTGGTTCAGGAAAAAGGCCTAGCTTGGCATTAGAAGACATAGTTTGACAAGCTGTCTTATTATATATTCAAACTTTCGAATTATGGGTGCCCAAATGCGATAGATTTCGAAAAAATGCCGAAGAATAGTCGCTAGTCCAACGTTTTCAGTATTCTTTGTTACTGTAATAAAGTATTCTTGTTAAATAATTGAGAAAATTACCCCTTGTACATTTCACTGTTTATTTATTTGAATTTTTGTCTTTTTCAACTAACGTGAGTCGCTCCGATGAACGAACCCGAACCTTTCGATTAAAAGTCGCGTTTACTTACAACTAAATCCATTAAGGAGCGATTGCTCGACTCGTTGAGACTCCTCGCGAAGGCAATGCACGATGACACATGCACGAACGTGAAATATATCGCAAACGTAGTTAACGCAACGCTAAGACTCCTCGCGAAGCTAATGAACAAAGACACATGCACGAACGTGCACTATATCGCAAACGTAATTAACGCAACGCTAAGTCTCCTCGCGAAACATGCACTATATCGCAAACGTAGTTAACGCAACGCTAAGACTTCTCGCGAAGCCAATGAATAAAGACGCATGTACGAATGTGCACTATATCGCAAAAGTAGTTAACGCAACGCGGAGACTTTTTGCGAAGCCAATAAACAAAGACACACATGGACGTGTACTGTATCGCAAACGTAGTTAACGCTACTCTAAGAGTTCTCGCGAAGCCAATGAACAAAAACACATGCACTAACGTGCACTATTTCCCAAACGTAGTTAAAGCAAGGCTAATACTCCTCGCGAAGCCAATAAACAGACACATGCATGGCCGTGTACTATATCGCAAACGTAGTTAACTCAACACGGAGACTCTCCGCGAAGCCAATAAACAAAGAGACACATACATGGACGTGCACTATATTGCAAACGTAGTTAACGCAACGCTAAGACTTCTCGCGAAGCCAATGAACAAAGACACATGCACGAACGTGCACAAACGTAATTAACGCAACGCTAAGTCTCC
>JASANE010027539.1:0-15327 GCA_030248225.1 Trileptium ribeirensis
ACGCACTTTTGGCGTATCTCCTATATATTCCTTAAGCCTTAGAGGCCGCCAGGTAGCTATGGTCGCTATAAACGTCGTTCTAAAATGTAAGCTGCTTTTCGGGGCTGTTTCGCATAGAGTAAGTAGTTGTTGTTACACTGCATTAAGAACTGCAGCGTAAAAAGCATTGCTGTTTTATACGGTAACTGTGTAGTGGATAAATACAACCTAGTGCATAATCAGCACGAAAATTTTTAGATTAAAAAATAACACATAAAAATTTTGCACAATTAATCTTGCAGAGATCCACCCGCCGTATTGTTGCATATACCAGCCGGAAATGTCGCCTACCAGTCGTTTCACCGGAACGCCGGTTAATGAAACCGGCAGGTGCTCAAGACTAGCCTCTCGCGCTTATCGGTCACCAGTTTTGCAAAAGAATTCGACAATGTCGAACCTAAAAATTAATACTCCCGGATATAAAATACAGACTATGTGAACGCACTGTACTGAACATGAATACGAGTGTGCTAAAACACATTGCTAAGGATCTGTTTAAAATACACAATGTACATTAAAAACAGTAACCGATGTCAATGTTACAGCCTGATTGCAGTACCACGCAACGTTGTGTACGGTTGTTTGAGGGCGTACGCATCAGTTGTGTATTTTATACAAACTAGAGACCACAGTCGGGTCAAATTAGGGTTCAGCGATGAACCCAAAATGTCAAATATCATGCTCAGTCGGCACGCACTATATAATTTTGCACAATACCAACGCAAGCTTTGATGGACCTAAGTATGCTCAGTAAGGAAACAAGTGTAATGCTATTGCGGTGCCATATGCCAAACCATGAACACTATTTTTAAACACCTTTTATTCTTTTCATTCCCAGGATTCCCAGGGTCTAATTTTGCAGACTAATATATAGTTTGAGAGACTGCACTCTGTCCGGGCTTACGAATTATTGTCTGGTCGTATTTACGAATTTGCCGGGTCTGCAAAATTAGACCCGATGCGGTCTCCAATTCTCCATTATAAACAATCTATGCAGCGGCTAATTTTATTGAAGTCCATAACTATACATGTTAATAGAAGTCTGAGACCAATATCGACACTAAAAATGCGACATCAACCAGTGAACCCTATCAATGTTTATGCATAGCAGCCAGCTTCTTCGTATTAGATTGAATTCGAGTCTCTATTATCTTTTGAATCCTATTCCATCACATTCTATTACGAATGATGACGATTCTTCTACAATGTTGAATTTGGCCTTAAAAATAAAAGAAATGAATCTGCAAATATTGTAGTTTAATAATTCACATTCTATTACGAATGATGACGATTCTTCTACAATGTTGAATTTGGCGTTAAAAATAAAAGAAATGAATCTGCAAATATTGTAGTTTGTTAATAATTAAAGTTCAAATGGGAATTGTAGCTATGGACATTAGTAGTTGCAAATTTTCGCGAACCGTTCGCAAAAACAATATTATTTTTTTGTGCAATTATTGTTATTCGCGAATGCTTTGCTTGTGTTTCTGTCCGTAGAATAGAATCACTAAATATATTGATTTTAGTTTTAATACTATCAAAAAAATTTAGTAAAACAAATCACAGCAGTAAAAATAATGCGACATTTTGTTTCAAAATGATTTAAATATTTGACATCCAATTGTAATAATATCGACGTGACGCTGCTGCATTACGCACTTCCCAGACGTAATGCCCATACGACCCCGGCTATCGTGACCGCAAGGGCGGACCTGATGGGTTTCGATTACGCAAATGTCTTTTTCCACGCGAGTCAGGCCCAAGAAATGACGGAGCTTAGCAAGCCGCAGGAGCGCTTCACAGGATGTGTTCTGATCCTGCCGGACGGGTTGCGCACGTAGGCTACGAGGTACTACCTTTGAGGTCCCCAGGGAGGTCGGCTCCGTCACCTGCTCACAGGCCAAAGAGACCGTACCACTATTCCCTATCCACGTCCAAACCCGGGAAGTGTAAAATTCGTTTCTACTTTCTAAAAATGGGCAATTATTTAGTTTTATTTTAGCCAGTGGCCCCCACTAGGGTCCAACAAATCCCTAGACGTTTAACGTCGGATCCGCGCGCATCTAATTTTCCTAGTTTGGGCGCTCAGCGTGAGTTTTAAAATTTCTTTCTTAACGAGTCGCACCAGTCGTACATGTACAACAACAATTATTAACAGACGAATTGTAATCGGCGAGTCACGCTCAGGTTTGCTTCTTCGATGCGCGTGTCAAACCTGAACGTGGGTCGTCGATCGGGGTGACGGATTTCAAACCCCTTTTGTTCCTATCGCTACTACGGGTCAACAAAACACTTGAACAATTAGAGTTTTCAGCGAGCTTTTTATTGATGAGTTGCACAAATACTTATGGGTACACTGACAGATACATACTCTACGGGCAGATACAATAAGCGTTATGTCAATTTTGTAGAGCACGCTAGTACACAATAAGCAGGGCTGCAATCGGGAAGGGTTGCGGAGTCATCGCCTTTTTCACTGAACTCACACAGCTGAGTCAAAACACGGCATATACTGCGAAGCCTTATCTCATGACAGCTGCGCTTACCTTACTCATGAAACACAGTAGTGGGTGAAGTTAAGATTAGTACTAATGGGTGCTACGGTTAGTTATCGACATCATGAAGGCGCCATCGAAATAACTAGTGGCTCGGTACTACATTCGCTGACGAGATTGGGTACTCCGATGCACAATAGGTTCAGGTAAGCGAAAGGCGGAACGAGGCGGGGATACGGGGATGAGCGTGCAACGGGACGTTTGCGAGACTTCATCTTGCTCGTTCAAATCACACAACTATCGTACATAATGATCGGTTACTTATTTTCGCAGTTAGTAGCGATGAGGTTAACTTATGACAACATAACACAATAATGAATACAACAATGCTTAAAGATACCATGACAAGAGTATGCAATATTCCACGGTACGACTCCTAAGTTCTTTTCTAAGTGTGCGACAACGGTACGATACAAAGTTTTCTCTCCTACTCGCATACATACATACACATTTAAAATGACCCTATAAATTTTGTTACGAGGCGACCAAATAGGCTAAATAATTTTGGCTCTTGATCCCTATTAGATTATTCTACGAACACAATAGAAATAAGGTCCTAAATTGTCAAAATTCCTTGATCCAGGTCACTAACAGAACAGACGTTTCAAATACGCGAACTTGAGTTACAACAGCAGGGAAAAGAAACGATTAGGCGGGCTTGCCTTTCGATCAACTTACGGGGTCCCGGTGGACTGAACTTGGGACTGAATTTTCGAGCTTTTCCTGATACAAATTTTGTCGCATTTACCATGCGGGTTGTACCTTAAATTGTAGTTAGGGCGAGTAAAATTAGTGGCGGGGTCTCGTAGGCCGTCGGCACTACTCTAAGGGTGCGTAAACCTACGTTATTTTAGTTTGACAAAACGTTCGAACATGAGCTGTATTTAGTAATAAAATTTAGATATTATTTCGACCGGCTGCTGCTCGACGAAGCGAGGCAATAAACGGACCGGGTCAACGGTCCTCACAAAAATGGTCCGTCGGGCCGAGGCCCGACAGGCTCGATGTCACATTTAGCGACTTCGATAATCTTAAAATTTAAAATGTTTCCATTGGTAACGTAACTTATCAACACTAGGGAAATTAATATTTTCCCTTGCCTAACCAAAAAGTGTGGAAAAGCAAAACCAAAACAGACATACGAAAATAGTCTGACTTACGAAATTTGAACCGCAATCCGAGAGGCAATTGTGCGGGTCGGATTTAGATCGCCTATAACTTTTGAACGGGCCACGGCTTTGCCGGGCTCAATGGCTTAAACGAAAGACCTACGGGGCCTCTATACCTACAAGAAAAAATCGTTAAATTTCCTGGAATAAACATCGAGTTATTAGTGCGTAAAGCTCGGGTAAAGACGGATCCCTATCGGGCCGTCGGGTTCGTAATTCCAACATAATAAAGTTGCACTTCGTGATAATATCAGAAAATAAACATGCTTGCGAAGAAACTGCGAGAATTACACCAAGATTCGTGGAGGGAATCTTGGGATATTTTAATTTTAATCTGGAACTGACAATTTTGATAGGGTCAGGTCACTTCCAGGTCATCGGGTTTGTGATTCCGATGTAATAATGTCAGGTTACAGAGCGGTGTCCAATAGTGGACATCCCTACGAAGAAACAGCGAAAGTTTCAGCGAAATTCCTGGAGAAATTCTTAAAATATTTTACTTTTAATCTTAATTTCACTTTTTTGTGGGGTTAGGCCACTTCAAGGCCGTCGGGTTTCGGTTTCCGACTCGAAATCGACATGTTTTAGAATCCTATTCGTTAATAGACGGTGCTATAAAGAAGCTATCAAAGTTTCAGTAAAATTCCTGGGGTAAATCCTAAGATACTCACATCGTCCTATTTTAGTGGGGGGCGAGCCCCTTCAGGGTCGTCGGGTTTATGATCCCGAGGTAATATTCGAAGTTTTCAAGCGCTAGAGCAATGCCTCGGATCCTCCGCGAGATCCAGGTACAATTTTAACCAAATTCCTGAGGAAACTCTCGAGGTACGTCAAATTTTCTACATGGGCGAGCTGACCAGCTTGCAGGGCGGTATCTCAATAGGTTTATTCACGGTTTAGAACAACTTTTCACGTACGGATAAGTCTGCATCACTACGGCATTAATGTCGAAATTTTGATTGAGTTCCTAGAGCAAATTAATCCAAAAAAACACTGATAAATCCCTATTAACAAAGCATTGAAAACAGATGGACGGCTCCGCGTCCAGAAATCGTAAAACGCATAAACCTTGCAAATAAACTTTAATAATGACTGGGTGAAACTTGTGCGTGACCGTGGATGATGCGGAGCTCTAATGATAATTTCAAATTTGGAACGTTTTATTTAACCTCGGTCAGCTCAAACTAAAGTTTTCGGTCTCGTCTCGACTCAGGGAATCATATAAAATTATTCGGCGCGAGTGTCGCGCTTATTTGTGCCCTAACTCTTTGACCGAGGGAGGTCCAGTACGACTTCGGCTATCCAATTAACTGAGGCGATCGGTTAACCACGACTACGTGCCTGCTGGACAAGCTAGGACGGCCGGGACTAACATGTAAATTGACGTATGGACAGGGAGTCCATGACGACTTGCTCTTACACTGAATCAATACAAACTATTCGGCTCCCCACCTTAAATAACCCTAACCGATGTTAACTATTTTCGAGGCTTAACCTAAGCCTCCCTGTCCATACTTACAGTACTCGAGGTCTTTGAATCGTCGTCCATCGCATCCATCCAAACGCAGAAACCAAAAGACAAAAGTCGTAACGCAGAAACGAAATGCTAGTAAAACCATAACAATAATCAAGCGCCAGAGCCGGTCTGCAAAACGACCGAACTCTGCGCTGCCGCAGTCGTACTGAACGCTGAAATGTTTACGCGTCTCTGCTTTTATACTCGGATTTTAAAATTTTGAATTTTTTAATTTCGTGGCCGTTAAAGTGCTTATTCAGCACTTTTGGCCGATTTTCTGATTTAATATTATTTAATAAAATAAATATCCTTATCGGCGAAATTCCGATCATATTTTCGGAAAATTTGGACCGATTTTAATACAAAATCTTATATAATCTATGTGATTTATTACCCTATTGACTACAAAACTTTATATAAATTCTGAGACTTAATACGAATCCTCTAGAAACTCCCTAGCAAAATTGGTAGTTGTTATAAATACGACGCAAAGTTCAAACAAACTGGATCCAGCCCTGGTATAGCCGTCGTGTCACACTACGAATATGCGCATCGGCTTCATAAGAAACGTCTTCAGCGACCAACGATATTTATCAAGCCACTGTGATTCTATATAAAACTACAGGTCCCATATTAAATTTATATCATCTTTAACCGTTATACTGATAAGAGCTTGACTTTATATATAAACGGTCGGTTTTAATATCGTTTCCAAAACTTGTTGACTTTAAAGCTTAATGTCCGGTGGTGCGAGCGACAACGCTAGATTTATATTATAAACTTTATTAGAAATGGCAGCGGCATTAAACTAACTGGACTTCATAAGAAGTTTCCACCACATTTCCACTAATATGAACTTTATAGAAACTTCGGACTTTACATCCCCGCGACTAAAGTTCAATATAAATGAAATCCAAACGATATAACTGTGTTGTCCTGTATACTGGGGATTGGGGTTAGACGACGCGGCTTAAGTAAACAAAGCAGGAGAAAGAAAGAACGAAGGGGTAAAAAGAGGGTGGGGTACCCTGGGTAATGGCCAGAGTGCCAAACCAGACTCGGATCCGGACTCAGCTAGTCCGTCCGAGCAAAACCTTATGTAACAGGACCGTATTCGGTCGACAGGGGGGAAATAGACTCTTGGGGAGGGTCCATGCCAAAATTTTCAAAAATCAGGGTGTTTAAACGGTTCCCCTGGGTTCGGGGTACGCTTTTCTGGGGTGTTTTATACATTTTTGGGTTCGTCTCAACAGGGGAACAAGATAAGGGGTGACACGCCTGTCGGGGCGTTAGTTTGAAATCTTCATACGGGGTATCTAAAAGTGGGCGCAGCTAGACCCGTCCGGGCTTAAATTAAAGCCTCGGGTCTGGGGATCCTAACGATACCACGTATATACTTTTACGACTACCTTTCGTTAAGTTATTGAATTAAGTGTGTTTTACCAATTTGCGTACCTACGTATTCGTTCATAAGTCCGTGGATCCGGGTCGGATCTCCACGAAACCGGTCTCATTCGAAAGACCGTAAAATTCTCTGTAATAAATGTTAAGCGCTAAATTTCGGAATTCCCAACGGTTCCGGACTTATGGGCCGGAGCCGATATTTTCGACACTAAATTTCCTAAATTTTCTAAGTTTTATTTCTTATCTCAACCAGCGCGAATGAACGCTGGTAGATAATATTTTGTTAAGTTTGACAAATTACCAGTGTAGCGAGCACTGGTAAACTTTATATTTTTGATTTCCTCTTATAATTTTCAAGAAATTGTTTCGATCGCTGTTCGCTCTCGAGCGGACAGCCACATTTTTGTAGTCCTCATTCGTGAGGACGGTCGTGACGGGTGTCCGTTGCGGTCAGTCGTTTCAAATAACAAGTTACACTAAACTTTGCGGTCCTACCACGCGGGGTAGGGTAATTCCGAGGTAGATGCTCATTCTGGGTTCTGCGAGGGAGTCGTACCGTACTCAAAATTCCTACGAGATCGCGCATGGCAAGGGTTCGCCATACGCACTGTCTATACCTATAAAATATCGGTTTACACGCATGAAAAATCCCTAAAATTTCTTCTAAAATCATGCCAATAACGTTACGCTCTATCAGTCGTACTTCCATCCTAACATTCACAAAAATACAACCCAAATATGACAAACAGGATACATAACATCAAAGTCAAATCCAGGCGCTTTTATGGCCTGATCAATCGAGTAACATAGTACAATTATAGCACAAAATGATCAATGAACGGTATATAATGACAACGATAGGGCGGCGCTTTTATGGCCTCGGATAATATAACGAACGGTATGAATAAATACGACAATCATATGTATAACTGGTTAACACTCCACGTCCCAATTACTTTGCCGGATTTTGTACCTGAAAACATATATGGGCAATAACATCGGTTCAACGGTACACAATCATATGATACGATCCTGACAATATATATACTGAACACATGCCTTTATGGCCATCAAAGGTACAACAAGAATGATATAAATGGTATGTAACTCAAGCATATACATCAATAATGCCTTTATGGCCAATAGTACAGTAAAAATCATGCAAATGCCAATATATACCAAGGCGTGCCAACGGGGCACTACAACAAGTATGTATATAGTTATCTGTATATACAGTCGCGATTCCTTGACGATTATTCCTTTCTGAAATAGCAATAAAGATACCCTTTTCGATCAAAATAATGTCGGCGGTGCAGGCCGAAATGCTAAAAACACAAGTCGGTTACATAGCGGGACTCTTTGAACCTAATTATTCCGTTTACCTATATATATTTTGATTCCGGTTCTGTTCCAATTATCTACGTATATACCTGATACTTTTTTGATTTGTTGTAATTACGTACTTACATAACTATATTGATCTTGCGATGTCATGATGGCGCCGAAAGCGACGGGACGGTCGATTCCATTCCAACGCTGAGCCGGCATAAGTCAAGTAAGTCAAGTCAAGTTGCGAGTTATTTCGATTGCTGATTTACGTATATACTGTAGTTCATGATTTGTGCCAGTTAAGCGATCTATATATGAGGTGACAACAGGGCTTCATGGTCGATGTGTGTATATAGAGAACTCAATTTATATATATTTGCTTGCGATTAATTGATTCGGCTTACATAAATGTACGTATTATAAGGCGAGGGTGGGTTCCGTACCCTTTTGGGCTATTCCCGTCGGGTGTTCCGGGTTGGGGGAAACTAGTGGCTGAATTGGGAAATGTTGGCCACTATACACGTGGTCATGATAATTGGGGAACTCGATTAAAAGTTGACCATTACACTATGGACGGAATTTTTTTTTTTGGTACTCGGAAAAAATGTTGTCCATTACCCTGTGGACGGGATTTTTTGGGACTCGGGAAAATGTTGTCCATTATACTGTGGACATAATTATTGGTGGTCGAAAAAATGTTGACAATTTCACTGTGGTCAGATTTATTTTTGTTCGAAAAATGTTGCCCATTGGGGTGTGGTCAGGATTATTTGTGTTCAAAGAAATGTTGACCATTGGGGTGTGGTCAGGATTATTTGTGTTCGAAAAAATGTTGACCATTGGGGTGTGGTCAGGATTATTGTAAATGTTGACCATTATCGTGTGGTCAAGATTATGGGTTTTCGATAAAAGTTTGCCATTAGGCTGTGGTCAGGATTATCCACCTCGTAACGATCCGTAAGGATCTGTTACACAATCATAAAACAGTATGCCGCGTCGCTCCGATACAGCCACTCGGAAAGGCAGTGTATTTAGCCACAATAATGGATACGACAGCAGGCAAACCCAATAAATTTTAGTTCATTTTAAGATGCGCATAATTTCTCACCGTTTCGCTAAAATTTTCCCAATTTTTGACCCCAATGTTTGCTAAGTGTTTCAATGTTTACCAATATGTGCCAATTTTTACCCATTTTTTCCCAATTTTTGTGAATTTTCACTGAAAATTTACCACGGATAGGGGAGGGGTGCGAACCATTCTAGTGTGGGGGGAGGGGTCTGACGCATAAGGGGGAGGGAGGTAGCGCCCAATGCCCCATCGACACCAATGCACAAGAGCGAAATCAAATATATATCTGGAAGTTAAGGTTAACACTACCCACCGCATTTGATAAACGACCGTCTACTGTTAATTTACCACATATTATGCCAAAAATAAAACATTCATTGTAAAATTTTTTGTGATTTCGTCGTTTCTTAATAACATAGCACTTATGTTAACATAAATGTTAGATGTTATATCAAAAAAATAAATAAGCAAGTATCGAGCGTAAAACGGAGTGAACGTGGTTTCATCAAGTGGTGATTTTGTTAAATCACCTTGTAATAGGCGTTGTGTCTGATGTATATACTACACTAAAACCTCTGTAATGCAAGAGTAAACTTAAGATACGTCCCCAACCATCATCTTTTGACATCATAATACAAAACGTTGTTAGCGAACAAAACTCAGTTTTCAATAGTCGTATCCAATTTGGACATTTTTCTGCTCCATAACGCCATTAGCGAATGCAATTCGGCCACTGTACTTTAACACCAATGTGTTAGCGAACATTTTCAAATGATAATCTATGGAATATGAAACGGACTAATTTATGTGATCAAAAGAGGATGGTAAGGGGCGCAGCTTTAGTTTACTCATGCATAACCCTGAACTCATTGAAAACCTTATAACCTCGCCAGCCCTGAAAAAGTCGAAAACAGCTGGAAACGCACTGGAAGTATTCGTGATAGCTTCTAAATAACCGAACCAACATATTCAGCAAGCCTAAAAACATATTTATAGCCCATTTTTGATGCCCTGTGCGCAATAAACAAACAAACTACTGAAGACAGACCATTCCGGCAATCGGGTTCATTGACCCTAAACCCATTGAGAGCCTCTAAAATGGTACGAAATATTCGTGTTGGACTCCAGATAGCCAAACCATCGTACTCAGCGTACCGAAAATCCTATATACATATAGCCCAGTCTTGATGCCATACAAGTAATTAATAACCAAGCAAATGAGAACTCACAACATTTTAGAAATCGGGTTTGTCGGCCGTAAAACCCTTGAAACCCTATTAAAAATTATAAGTCACGTTGGACACTGAATAGCGAAACTACCGTATTTAGCGTACTTTATAACCTAAATGACGCTCGTTCTAAGGTAAAAACAAGCAACATGCCGAAATTTGAAAAAATTGGTATTTCTGGCAAAGGGTCGACGAGCCATATTCGGGTTCACACCGGACCAGGGAGTTGTCCCACAAAAAGTATCATCGCTTTTTCTATCCAATAAAAAATTTATCGACGTTCATCCACCCGAAGATGAGTTATGACTGACACAAATAGACAAAAAGAAATTTTTACGATTTTTCCCCTAGCGCCCTCAGTGGAAACCCCACTTGCTTCGCTCGCTTCATTTTAACAATATAATATGATAGTCGCTATAAATTATAATTATTAACTAAGTTTATTTCATGAAATTAAGGATATTAATCTAAGGACGTTGCATGTCTTCAAAAGTAGAGACGGCCGGTTGTTTGCATTTATTTTATTTTATATTCATCATTTAAATTTTTCTCGTTCGTTAGTAAAAAATGAGGGCGCGCCGATCCCCAGACCTCCTTCGGCAGCCCTGTATCTGTCACCAGCTTTCGACCAAAACCAACCAAAATCCAGCGAAGTTAAATTTGTCTTCTATTTGTATTGTAATATCTCGAATATTGGTAATTTGTTCACAATGTCGGTTGATTGTTATACGGAGTTTAAGGTACATTCTGACCATGGACATTGGATACAAACACATTCTGGCACAAAACTCGCCCACTTTCAGCACGAATGCGCAGTTCCGAAATAATCAACTTTGTCTGAACCCTGACTGTTCGTAGATACCAACATAATTTATAGCTTAATTGGCAGTAAAAGGAAACAATATGACGCTCCGTACCTGAGAGTACACTGTATAAATAATTTGAATCTAATAATGAGAATAAAATATAGCTACATGTTCAATCAACGATATAGTGCGATAGTATTACAAAATGAAATATCTCCGTAAATTAAAACAAACGACTATCTGCTAATATGGACCACTTACGTCACACATAAACTCAGCTATATATATTGCAGTCTTGGTATGCATTGTGATTGGACCACATCGCACACTGGACTTCCCAGGAGCCAAAGCCATGAACACAATAAGCTGAAATACACACCGTATAATCATATCATATAATATAAATACAACTACATACACACATACAGTCATAATAAGTACAAGATATGCGTCAACATTGAACACCGAGACTGAAGCACTTGAACTCCGAATACGTTATTAAAGAAAACGATTATTATTCAAAGGTACAACTTCGGATCAACTGCTTTACACATTTTATCTATTCGTTTAAATGCTTTATAACGAGCGATATAACGGGTATTCAGCTTGTATTTCGCCGTAAGATTGTACCGGTTTCAGTGTACTATGTTAATGTTCTTCAAACAAGAATCAGAGTGGTGCGTCATTTTTCCCTACCGCAACCCATCATTTGTGTGCGTCTTCAACTTATGAACAGTGTGCTATGCCCGGAAAATGCATAACAAAGAAAAATTAAACAAAGCGAACTGTATTTCCACAAATAATAAATTGACGGCTTAGTATCGAATGCTTTGAAACGGCCACATGATGATTTATCTAGTGCCAAATCCAAAACGCGAAGCTAAGAGAACACCAAACTACAAATAGGCTTTAATGTTCCAGTCACGTTTTTCGACGTTACACTACATAGTACGTACCGTGTATACACCAAACATAGTAAATTGTCACATATGGTAAGCATTTATTATACATTGACATGTGTTTGCTCGCTGCAATCCCATAAGTAGTTTCGTGCCATTAATACATTGTAGCGGAGATCGGCGAAACTGCTACCTTCACAGGATATACATGCAACAGCGTTGCGCAGAAAATCAGCGTGAGTCCCAGCAATATTATAAAATACCTGATCTTGTAAATGCTCGTCGACACAAGTGGAATATTTTAGATTGTTCGTTAACATTTCCGCTGCAGCTTTTCCAACTTCTTCAGCACTCACACCTAAATATAAAATTCATGTCATAGCAATAAAATGTACTCTTGGTCTTGATTCAAAAAAGTGAGACAAAGCGCCAGATATGGTCATCGCATTTGGAGCGAGTCTCGAGCGAGCCATGAGTTAGTGACTCGCTCGAGATTTCGAAACTATTTTAATTAATAGTAAATTCTATTTTTAGACCAAATTTACTTCGAGAGAGTCGCGAACGAGTCTCGAATGAGTGACAGTCATTTTGGCGGGTACTGTAACTTAACAATGGACGGAAAAAATTGATTCCATTTCCATTATATTTCCACAAATTTTTGAAAGTTAAATTTTCATTAAAATGTGTGAAACACAAATTTACACTCACGCATGAAATGAAACATTATGTATTACTGAATATCGTTACATTAATTTTTATACTTTGGCGGCGAATAACTACATACAGTCATTGACAAAAATATGTGCAAAAACCAACGCAACAACGTTCATTTGTAAACAAAGGTTACAACGGTTGCGTTTATGTTCGTCTGCGATTCATGTTCTTTTAATGTACTTATTTTTGTCCATGACTGTACATCAAACTCTCTAATAACATTTTTAGGTTATTCCAGTTATTGCGGTAGCGAAAGGATTCGTAACCGCGAACAAGAACACTTTACTGCTTTTCGTTTCACTATTAATTTACACAAAGTATACTGCTGTTAATTTCGCAGAATAGTAGCGCCTTTCTGATTTTTGTATCTTTGTAATACACCAATTTATCACAATCATACTGCTATTAAATTGTTTTACAGCGGTGCTTAGCATCGATTTTGTATATTTGCAATACGCCAATTTATCACAATCATACTGCTATTAAATTGTTTCACAGCGGTACTTAGCATCGATTTTGTATCTTTGCAATACAACAATATATCAGTCACACTGCTATAGTTAACTGTTTTACAGCGGTACTTAGCATCGATTTTGTATCTTTGCAATACACTAATTTATCACAGTTATACTGCTATACTTAACTGTTTTGCAGCGGTACTTAACATCGATTTTGTATCGTTGCAATTATACACCAATTTATCACTGCCATACTAGTATACTTACCTGTTTTACAGCGGTACTTAGCATCGATTTTGTATCGTTGCAATACACCAATTTATCAGTCATACTGCTATAGTTAACTGTTTTACAGCGGTACTTAGCATCGATTTTGTATCTTTGCAATACACTAATTTATCACAGTTATACTGCTATATTTAACTGTTTTGCAGCGGTACTTAGCATCGAATTTGTAAGGCCCGAGCATTAGTGCTACATTAATTTGATTAACTGCATACTTAACTTAATCTTCTATGGCGTTTATGGGGGGTCGGACCCTTCTGTTAACAGTATCTCCTGTCCCCCCGCCGAAGAAGCCTGCAATATTTTGCTAAAATTGACAAAAACATGGGAAAAATTAACACAAATTAGGCAATACTTTAATAAAAATAGGAATACTGTCAAAAATAGCGCAAAATTTTAGGTTAATTGGTGAAAACTATAAGTTTCTAAAATTTTTAAAATTTACCCCTGCGGACCCTTCCCCTGCCCGAACTATCTATTCCACCCCCCGAGATAACAGGCCTTAGAACCCTATGACTCAAACTATTATACTGCGACACTACTGCTGCATACGTTGTATAATATGTACTTAGGTTTGTTTTTTCGAAAAACAGAACATATTTATTTTACTCAAAGATCCTTTCTTCACAGCGAGAACGAAATGGAATCAACAAGAATCAGGAATTGAGAACAACAATCATTATTAATTAACAAACTGCAGCTCTAATATAAATATAGAAACAGGAATGTTATTCACTTTTTGAGAGAAAAATATCCGTACTCAAATTGATGCTTTTGTGGAATATTTCAACTTATATACAGAAATACATATTGCTGCCCTAAAATATGGCCTTTCCAAAATGGTGAGTGGCACACTCTAGATTTCGAAAGTAAAAATTAGCATTTTAGAACAAATTACTTTCGAGTGATTCTCGAATACGCGGCAGTTATTTTTGTTTAAGACCTTAGCTTTTTAGCATACTGGTTTTTCTAAACAGAACCGACGGGCTTGACATTTTTGATTCCCATAAGCAAAAAGTGACTATTCTCCTTACCTCCTTGCAAAATTTGGGGCTTTGGCGGGTCAACGACCCATCTGGCAATTTTTTGTGCTTCCCTTTGTAATAACACCTCAAGTTGACGGAAAAATTGATGTATTTTCCTAAAGTTCACTTAAACTACGTAATAAAAGTGTAAAAGGTGCTTCTAAACTCAATGGAGACAGCGTTGCTGCGCTTGCGAGGCCATTTACTCTAACTATTTTAGTGTGTTTGATTAAAAACAATGGAGCTTAAAAATTTCTAAATTTCAACCACCTTCTCAGTTGAACTGTGGGTGTATCACATTTCGTGCCACTACTTAAACCTGGTCCCTCTGATTCCGAATTAGGACAACTGTCGGTTCATACGCCTAACAAATTTTCAGCGAATGGAGGGACAAGGCATAAGTACCTTGTACATAAGTAAGTTGATTATGTATTAGTGCAAATTGACAAACTTATTGGTATTACCTAAATTAATTATCATGCGCTACCGCTTCAATTTGAACCAACAAATCAATACATCGTTATAGATGAGGAATTCCATAGGGACTTACTTCTGGGCATACACTTTACAGTTGATAGCACAAAGCAGAGAAATGGTACAGAGAGCTACTCTGTTGCATACAAACCCTGGACTACATTAGCGCCAAAACAAGATTACGCACGTTTTAACCAAAAATCTACAAAATCTTCTCCATTCATACACGTAACATGTCCAAAGTCTCTCAAAAGTAGTTTAAATTTTACTATTCCATGGCCCAAAATTGAATTTCTTGAGTCCTATTTAAAATCCCAGATAAGATAGGCAATAAACCCAGTCAAACATTTAGGGCA
>JASANE010027540.1:0-31601 GCA_030248225.1 Trileptium ribeirensis
TTCACGTTATAATATCCCAACGTATGGAGCCTATGTACACCACAAAGTGTCAGGCACACTGTCGGCAATAGGGTGTCCTAGACACCCCATGTTTTTAAAAATTTTTTTCGAAGGTAGCTAGGTAGTGTTACTACTACTTCTCAACAGTGTCACGCACACCGTGTCTTCTTGCAATTTTATTGGCAGTGCGTGGCTATATTTCATCAGCGTCATAAGGTTTATATGCAAATATCTGGAATTAAAAAACAACACAGTACAGTTGACTAATTAAACACATTGGCTACCGATTGTGTCCGTTTCAGTAAATTCAAGCCAAATTGGTAGCTAATTGTGTGTACGACACTGTAATGCGGCTTTCACGTTATAATGTCCCCAACGTTTGGAACCTATGTACACCACACAGTGTCAGACACACTCTTGACAACAGGGCGTCTTAGACACCTCAGGTTTTTAATAAATTTTTTCAGCGGTAGCTAGTTACGCGTATTACCACTTCTCGACAGTGTCAGGCACACCGTGTCTTCTGGCAGTTTTATTGATAGTGTTCGGAATTATTTGAGCAATGTTCATATGGGCTACATACAAATATCATAAATTTAGAAAAAACTACAGAGGACAGTTGACTAATAAACCGCGTTAGCTACAGACAGTGTCCGTTATAGTTAATTCGCGCCAAATTGGTAGCTTAGGGTGTGTACGACACTGTCATAAAAATGTAGTAGCTAGGGGTGTGGTGTACACCCTCGGCAATTGATTTACAGTATGGGTGCAACCCTGGCTGTTTATATGGTAGGGTCGCGACTACAGGGGGTCAAAAGTTTCAAACACCGGGGACATTATAACGTGAACGCCGCATAAAGAAAAAATATAGTAGCTAGGGGTATGTCGTACACTCTCGGAAATTTATTTACTATCTCAATAGTAGGGTAGCGAATACTGGGGTATAAAAGTTTCAAACAGCGCGGACATTATAACGTGAATATAGTTGAAAAATATGATGTGTAAAAGACAACACATGTATCTTGAGTCACTGGTAGGTATACACAAACGCGGTCGCCACTGGGACTTGATGGTTTTCTGAACAACAGGTCTCCGAACATTGATGGTCAAAGATTTTACTCTACGCAATTAGATGTCACGGGGTCACTTGTGAAGTTGTTAGCTAGTGCACGGGGAAGACTTCGGCAACACGTGTTGCCGAGCAGCAGGAGTCGTGAATTTATTATATGTTCTTTTAATAGTACTATATCTTAAAACACCATTTTCATTATAAATATCCTCAGTAGAAACTGAATTGATGAACTTGTGTCATCGGTACATTTTCAAATGGTAATATCTATTTTAATCGTTCCCGCACCATTAGACAGAAGATACATGCTCTAAAAATCAAAGTACGTGGGATTTGAGTAGCTTCCCGTTTGATTGAACTCGCTTTGAGTAGAATCCCGTCAGTTGTTTAATCACAACCTTTTCTACTGGCAATATCTATTGTCTAACATTTGTAACCTACGTGGTCTTATGAGAGTTTAGTCTCACCGTAGCATACACACAAACTACGACATGCGAGCACCAAGGAATATTTTATAATGCCAGGCCTTAGTGTGTAGCATTTATAATGCAGACAGATTATTTCCACACAACAACAAATTACAAACTTTACACAAAATAAACATATAAACGGTTGAACCGTACTCATCTTGACTGCGCAGCTTTTGAGGCCGACTGAGGCGGCACTGGTCTAACTGCACCACCGTTTAAATACATTTTTTGTAGCTCTTATTTTAGAGAACTCAAAATAAACCTGGCTCTAGAATCTTCCCAAGTCGTTAATTTTTCATATAATTACTGCCAACCGGCTACGAATTCTTAGTATTGTAAAATGCGCTCTCTAAGATAAATTTTAATTTTTGCGTTAGAGAACCCTTTTTATGAGATTCTCGGAATTCCTAACTCAAAACAAATTTCGGAAAATCCCGCAGAAATACACTTACATATCCGCTAATGTAAGTGTAACAGTTAGGGCACCCAAGTTTTACACTCAAATCCGAGAGGTAACTACAAGTATAGCCCTGGCACACAAATTGTGAAAATTTTAAAATGTTTTACACTTTCCTAATATTAATTCCAGGAATCTATGAAATTCTTATTGCCAGAAATGTCCGAGGGATGAGGTCCGTAATTTCTTAACAAATAGGCCAAATTTGGCAAGGATAATCTACAGCGTGTCCTATGGCTTTCGACGTCAAAATCCCATAGGGGCCAAGTCATTCCCTCTGTCTAGTTCAGTCCAAATTTGTATGGCTCTAACAAATTTGGCATGGTGGGAATTTTAAAATTACAAAACAATAAAGTTTTACAATACACAACATACGACATCGTACAAACAATCACAACTCACGTGCCACTACATACATATCTCAAGCATTATAAGCAATGTAAACAAACAGACAAACACACAGGGGCACATACAATTTCATAAATACGATTTTATAAATACAGCTCGTATACGAATTGTAAAACAAATAATATATTATTTAAAAAACCTCACACACCGCAAAACCCGAACATGCACAGTAACGTATTTCAAATATACATATCACGAAGCAGGCTCGATAGACAATAAATGACGTGTCAGTTCCCACCATGCTGAAAATTTTCTCACCATCATTTATATGAACTAGGGTTGTTGCATACAAATACAGTGAACAGAAGCCGTGAAAGGGTTTATCGTCATCACACACCTTTACACAAACGATACATGCTCAAAGAGAGCTCGGGCGGGCGGGGAACAGCCGAGAACGGTCGTATTTGGGTAGCTTCCTGTTTGGCGCCCATGGTTTTGGTTGACTTCGGAGCGCCTGGGAGTGCACCCAAAACAATCAGAAATAAATTGGCTTCTGACCTAGTGTAAGTTTCTAGGAGATTCGGTATGGTCATGCCAGCACAGATTATTAGGACAGCAATCGTGAGAGCTATGTAACCAAATAATAAATGTATTGACTTATACGGATTTCGAAATGTAAATTCACTTTACACTTCCGTTCATTTCTTCGCGTCATTCCGGTAATAGTATTTTTGGCGTCTCGCTGGAAATACATTTGACTTGGCGGGCAGGTCTAACTACATTAACAGCTGGATTGGTTGTTAAGATTTTGGGTCTTTTCGAAGAACCACCCACACCGAAATTGGCCAATTTCGAAGATACAGCCGGGTCCCATTCGACTCAGCTCGTCGATATGAGTCAGATTATGTGAATTTTATCCATATTTATGAAAACAATTATTTTGCTGAGTTACCGAGGGTCCCTGGTACCCAAAATCATTTTTTCGATTTTTGTAAGTTACCAATGGTTCCTGGTACACATAAGGCACCAAAAAATGTCTCAGTAAATGTATAATTTTATTGCGAATATAATTACTCGATCCGACTTGACGATGGTAAGATGGTGGTAAGATCAGTAAGACTTGATGGTGGTAAGATCAGCTCAATGAGTCAGAATATTTGCATTTTGTCCATATTGATGGCAAAATTTATTTTCATTTTAGGTATCTTCCCTGGTTCTCAAAATTTTCTAAAAAATAATTTTTTTCATAAATTATCTAATTTATAATATATACCATATCGTCTATTTATACGGTATTTGTACAGCATTGAGGAACTGAGTCAAATTTGCGGCAAAATCATCTCAATCGGCTCTAGGATGAAGGAGTTTTCTCATTTACGTGAAATTTTATGGCTAAGACTAACCCTAAGCCTTAGCCTAAGTCGTTATTTTTTGAACTGATTAACCTGATTTTACAGCCGTTCATCAAGTTGATTTAAATGGTATGAAATTATGCATTTACTGAGAACCTTTTGTCTAAATTTTAGGTACCAAGACGATTGTTAACTAAAAAATATAGAACAATTTTTTCATTCATTTTTCTTGGTTATATCATCGAGCTGAGACGTATGGGACCAAAATCTCTACTATATCTTGACGACTGACCAATTTCAAACTGGGAGTCTTCTTGGAAAGAGCCAAGATTTCTTAACAAATATATTTGCTGTTAACTTTTTGACTGGCTTCGTGCAATAGTATAAATTATCACTTTCAGTCGCTCATGTTACGGATAAAGCTTACGACGTTTAAAGCCTTAGTCCCAAACGCTGTTAGCCTTCAACGGTGTATGTTGCGACACGCTTTATTAACTGAGTTTGTCGTAATATATTTACACGCACATTTATATTCGCTCGCTTTGTGAGGTTCCTTAGGAAAACAGCTCATCGATGGCATTCAGGTATGCGAACACGGCTTGCAACCATTCACCTGGTCGAGTTGGTCAAACATTGCACGACACACAAATTAATTCGGATCATATAATTTTGTGGCATTCCCTGGCGTTATCTGTGACAACACCTCGTGTATAGATACAGTTGTGGATGCCAGCTGTCGTGTCATTACCTATGTAATGTTAGCGATCGAAGAAACGACGAAAAAGATTCCAGAAAGACTTACTCCTACGTTACCTTCCCAAGCGGTGATATTGAACTGATCGTCAAAGTCTTTGTTGCGGTCGAAAACCAAGAGCATCAGCAAAAACTGAATGTTGAAATTGTTGATGTTCCGAATACAGAAACCGTGGTCGCCCAAAATTATACAAAAAGGCAATTATATAAAATTGTAATTATTTAGATTGGGACTGTTCTAGCCAATGGTAGTCAAAACGTGAGCCAGCAGTAATAATTAAAGTGCATTGTTCAGATAAAAACTACATTTGTTTCTGCACTCTGCAGTGCATCATGATCATTGTCACTGCATTTACAATCGTAGATTCATTGAAATGCGCTTTAATGTTATCAAAAAATCGTTGATTTGAAATGACTATTTGGCACTAACGCCGAAATTGGTGGTTTTGTGATGTTCGTTTGTTTGTTGGTAAAATATCAGTACTAAAGACTGAAACTAAATTTAGCTGAGGAAATAAAAGGAATTGCTTGATCATCAAATTCCGCGCAGAAAAGTTGCCTAAACATTCACATCGATCCAGAACACCAAACGAAATCCGTTGCTGCTTTGAAAATGTGTGTCATGAATCGTAAAATGCTAAACTGAAAAGCGTGACTAATCCAGGATTTCTGCTTGTATTTTGACTACCTGTCTAGCTTTGGTGGCAAAGTTTTGGCATGAACTCTTTAGGAATTTTGCCTTAGGTAAGTTTCAGTGTCATAGCGGTTTTTTTGTCGTTTCCGATATATTAAAACCTAAGATTAATATTAATGCCCCTCATACAGCAGTTTGAGTGCAATTCGACTGTGCCACAACAGAGTCGTGCCTTTTCCCACCATACAAATTTACGTCAGTCATGATGTTGACTTTGACAAACCCGTCTCACCTGTATGAAGTGTTCGCATATTAAATTCAAACGTCGGCCGTGCTCGGAGAAAAATTTTCGTATCACGCTCATTGGGTAACATTATCCGCATATCGACGTTTGCATCTTCAAAAACCTGAAAATAAAGTTAATGTGTCTTTGTGTTCCAAAATAATTATGGAGACTTTACATTCTAGCTTTTACGGTCCAGACATACTGATTTTCCTAAAAATCAAGCTCAACGATCGGCAACGGGATGGCATGGATCATCCAAATTATAAACGCATGAAAATTGAATTTTACAATCTCTAAATTGCACAATCATTTTCCTGTGCTAATATGGACCGAGGCTATTTGAGATACCGCGGAAGCAAGACACTGTTTTGTTTTGTAACAGCCCTCTGGTTGTGACATCATTGTCGATTTCAATATGAGTGTTCATGAAATATCTTATTGGTTTTACAGAGCAATAAGCATCATAAATGCTGAATCAGGAAAACCATTCTGTTATCTTTAATTTTCAACTACCCTAAATCAACTGGGACTTGGTTCATTTGAATAAGATCATAAAACTAATCAAATATTGGGAGATACACTAGGTAATACTGACGACCTATATACAAAAAAGGTCGTCTCAGTTTCACCCAGGGCAAAAAGTCGCGTCGCGAATTTATAAATCGACTCCTTATCAGATATTACAACTCATACAAGGATGGTCGCGTTAGTTTCAGCCAGGGCTCAAAATATTCACCTCGATGTGTTGCAGCGTCGCTAATTTATAAATCCACTCCCTATACGATATTACAACTCATACAAGGATGGTCGCGTTAGTTTCAGCCAGGGCTCAAAATATTCACCTCGATGTGTTGCAGCGTTGCGAATTTATAAATCGGCTCCCTATCCGATATTACAACTCATAGAAGGATGGTCGCGTTAGTTTCAGCTAGGGCTCAAAATATTCACCTCGATGTGTTGCAGCGTCGCGAATTTATAAATCGACTCCTTATCAGATATTACAACTCATACAAGGATGGTCGTGTTAGTTTCAGCCAGGGCTCAAAATATTCACCTCGATGTGTTGCAGCGTCGCTAATTTATAAATCCACTCCCTATCCGATATTACAACTCATACAAGGATTGTCGCGTTAGTTTCAGCCAGGGCTCAAAATATTCACCTCGATGTGTTGCAGCGTTGCGAATTTATAAATCGGCTCCCTATCCGATATTACAACTCATAGAAGGATGGTCGCGTTAGTTTCAGCTAGGGCTCAAAATATTCACCTCGATGTGTTGCAGCGTCGCGAATTTATAAATCGACTCCTTATCAGATATTACAACTCATACAAGGATGGTCGCGTTAGTTTCAGCCTGGGCTCAAAATATTCACCTCGATGTGTTGCAGCGTCGCGAATTTATAAATCCACTCCCTATCCGATATTACAACTCATACAAGGATGGTCGCGTTAGTTTCAGCCAGGGCTCAAAATATTCACCTCGATGTGTTACAGCATCGCGAATTTATAAATCGACTCCCTATCCGATATTACAACTCATACAAGGATGGTCGCGTTAGTTTCAGCAAGGGCTCAAAATATTCACCTCGATGTGTTGCAGCGTCGCGAATTTATAAATCGCCTCCTTATCAGATATTACAACTCATACAAGGATGGTCGTGTTAGTTTCAGCCTGGGCTCAAAGTATTCACCTCGATGTGTTGCAGCGTCGCTAATTTATAAATCCACTCCCTATCCGATATTACAACTCATACAAGGATGGTCGCGTTAGTTTCAGCCAGGGCTCAAAATATTCACCTCGATGTGTTGCAGCGTCGCTAAATTATAAATCGACTCCTTATCAGATATTAAGACAAAACACTTTGGAAACCACTGCAGGAACCCATCGAGGGTCTCTATCACCACCTGCTCGATAGTACAGAGCGTAGACTGCGGATCCGACGACGAACTTGCGATTGAGCTTTGCAACGTATCGATCGGTGTTGTGTTTGTTTGCATCCTTTGTTTGGCGAGCCTGGGCTTGTTGCGCTGGAGATGGAGCGAAAGTGTCCACCATAGCTCGAATCTGTCGATTGTTCAGCAATTCGCTTGAAGAATATTCGCTGTTTGGTATTGCAGTTCGTCGGTATTGCAGGAGAAACTCTTGGAGAGCTGCTTTCGGCGGAAGGCGTGACTTTCGCCGAGATTGCTTGGAAGATTGCACCGTTCTTTCCGCAGCGCCGTTCGTGGACGGATGATATGGAGCACCCGCGAGATGAGAAATTCCCCGTTGTTTGCACCAGTCCTTGAACTCGCTTGATATGAAAGCAGTACCATTGTCGCTGACTATGGCATGAGGATATCCGAAATGGGCAAAATCCTGTTCGTTCAGTTCGATGGTCGATCGGGATGAAATGGATTGGGTTTGATGAATGCAGGGATATTTTGAGTATGCGTCCACGAGGATGAGCCAGTTGCTACCGAGGAAATTGATGGCGTGATCCACGCGAACTCGTGACCACGGCTTTTCCGGAAGCATCCATGGATGAATGGGAGCTTTAGGAGGATGGTGTTGATGCTCGGCGCATGTCGAACAGCTTTGGCATAATGAAACGATATCGGAGTCGGTGTTGGGCCAGTAGACGGACGTTCTGACCAACTGCTTCATTCGCTGCATTCCGAAGTGACCCAAATGTAAGAAATTGAGAGCGCATTGATGAGATTCGGGGCGAATGACGAGTCGTGAACCGTAAGAAAAGGCAACCATCGGCGATTGATAACGAATTGGATACTTTGCGGAAAAGTGATATCGCTTTATCATCCTCGTCGACCTTGTTATGCCACCCTTCACGGACGTATCGCTTGACACTGGCAAGAGTCGGATCTTTCGCTGTCTCGTGCACGACAGTGTTGTCCTTGACGGTATCGAGTTGTTGATTGATTGTTTTAATGGTACAAACAGTAGCGATATTAGCACCATCTTCCACCCAGTCAAATTGAATATCCAGCAATTTGGAAAACGGCTTAGGCGTCTCATTAAAATCTGCATATGTGCAGGTGTACGACGATATTCAATCGTATAGTCGTATTGTTTTAGAGTGAGAGCCCATCTTAACAGTCGGTTTGCGGCGAGTGCCTGAGTTGGCTTCGAATTGCCAAATAGTGCTAGTAATGGTTTGTGATCAGTCACGAGGACAAACTTTCGCCCGTAAAGGTATCGGTGGCATTTGCTGAGAGGAAAGATGATTGAGAGGGCTTTCTTCTGAATTTGAATGTATTTCTGCTGAGTTGTCGTAAGGGTTTTGGCGACGTACGATATGGGACGCGCAGAGCCGTCGGGGAATGGGTGAAATAACACGGCTCCAATACCAACGTCTGATGCGTCGCAGAAGACGCCAACCGGAGTTGTTTGGCAATAACGAACCAGAAGTTTGTCTTCGCTCAAGGCGTTTTTGACTGCTTGAAATGACGCCTGTTGTTCATAATTCCACCGCCATGGGACATTTGATCGAGTGAGTTGATGGAGGGGTGCCGACATTGTTGATAGGTCGGGAATGAACTTGGCGTAGAACTGCACTGAACCCAGGAAAGATCGAAGCGAGGAGACGTTGTTGGGACGAGGCATATTCTTGACTGCGTCGACCTTCCGGTTTTTGGAAATTCCATCTCGGGAGAGACAATATCCGAGGTATTCGACTGAAGGTTCGGCGAAAGCACACTTTTCGAGGCGACAACGTAAACCCTTGTCGTTGAGGCGCTGAAGAAGTGCTCGAAGATTGGCTAGATGATCAGCAGCTGTCGAACAACTGACTATGATGTCATCCAGGTATACGCCGACACCAACCAAGTCGCTGGTCAGTTGTTCCATGATTTCTTGAAAATCGCCCGGAGCCGAGCTGATGCCGAAGGGAAGACGAGTTTGAAGCAATGGACCTTGATGAGTGCTGAGGGCCAATTGCTTTTGTGATATCGGACCCAACGGAATTTGATTGTAGGCGTCAGCTAAATCGATTTTTGTGAATCCGTAGCCACCGCCGAGTTTGCGCATCAAATCTTCGCGAGAAGGCATTGGGCACCGATGCGTTTCCAATTGAGGGTTGACTGTCATTGAATAGTGGCCACAGATCCGGATTTTCGGCTTGAATTGACGTGGGAGTAACGCCTTGCGGATCGCCGCACTGGAGTACCGTATTCGCTGAATTGAGTTCGTTTCCAGATACCCAGCTTGATACCGTCGTTGTAGGCTTTGGTCAAATCTTCCTGGATTGCTATCGGCACCGGTCGCGGCTTGCAGAAAATTGGTTGTGAGTCAGCCTTGAGCTTGACTTCCAGCTCGAAATCTTTGATACACCCGAGCTCTGGCTTGAACAAATCCGGAAATTCGTCGCACAGGGCCTTGCAGGACTGTTGCAGTGATGCATCGATTGCGCCGGCTTGAACTTTGAACACCGGTTTGAACCATCGACTTGACCGTCAGACCGATGAGACTGTCGACCGAAATATTGAGGGACGCGATTGCGTCTCGACCCAGTAGATTCAATTGCGGGATCCTCGACACGATGAAATTGAGCATTCGAGGGTTGGAAGTTGGCTGACTGAGGAGTACCTCCTGGAGTTGAGTCGCACCCAGCTCCGGAAGCGTGTGTTGGGAAGCTGATTCGTATTGATCGTCAGTGAGTTGAATGACTGGCTTGCCCACTTGTCCCCACACTTATTCGTAAATGAAGTTGTCGTTTGCACCGGTGTCGACCTGGAATTGAACCGGCTTGCCGCTGAGTACCACCGATTGTTTGAGTTGAGGCACGGATTGGACTCGCTTGACCGTTCGCAGTTAAATGTAATTGACCGATCACGAACCTTTGGAGTCGGCTTGATCGCGTTTTAGTTTGAGGCATGCCGCTTCGATGTGACCCACTTTTTGATAGTATCGACATTCGGCTGTTTTGAATTTGCAGTCCTTGCCCGAATGACCTGACTTTCCACATCGACCGCACACGCCTTTGGGAAAATCGCCCTTTGCCACCGGTTTCGATTGCGACTTGCCCTTGGGATCGGCTTGCACTTTGTTGACCGGTTTGGGAATCGCACCATAGACGGTTTCTTTTGCGACCTTGGCGGCTTCTTCCGTCTCGATTGCGATTTCGATTGCGCGCTGAAATGTCAATTCGTCATCTTTGAATTTAAACAAACCTTTGAGAACGGCCTCGTTTTTGACTGAGCAAATGAACCGGATCCTTGATCGACACAAAATCACACGTAACGGCGTCTTGTCGAATGCGTGTGACCAGCTCGGGGATGGACTCACCCGGTCGTCGATCCATATTTCGCCAAAACATGAACCGCTCGCGTACGATGAACCGTTTGGGGTGGAATTGATCGGCCATGAATGCGCAGATTTCGTCGATCGACAAATCGTTTTCGTCCTTGATCGGGTTTGTTGACCAGTTAGGTTGAACAGCAATTTGAACACGACCGGGGATTGATTCGTCAGGAAGACTTGGGCTCGTCGCTCGACCGGGATTGAGTTTGCACCGACGAACGTGAGGAATCGGGCCCAGTAGTCTGTTCACAGCTCGGCCGTCGTTATCGAAAGGCATGAACGAGGGGATCGTTGATTGGGCCACCACCGAGTTGCCTTGACCCGATTTGCTCGCCATGCTTTGAACCAGAACCATGATTGAATCCATCTGCTGCTTATGCTGTTGCTGCATAAGTTGGATCAATTCTGCCATTTCCGCCATTGGGGTTGATTGATACCACTTGAGTTGACTACCTGATTGCCACTAAAATCCTGTTACGATCACAGGATGCCTTAAGAAATCGTTGAGAAACGAGAAACCAGAAGAAACCAATAAGTCTGCGATTAAATGAAACAAGAAAACCAAGGCGAGGCGACGAGCAGTTGAAGTTTATTAACAATAAATTGGAGTCCAACAATAGATCAAGTAAATGAAACTGACAATAAGGAAGTGAACACGATCAGTATTTATAGTTACCAGCCCACGTCCAGAATCGTTACTTCTAGATCATTTTCTATTCCATCCTTTCTGTTGTATCATCTGTGTTGCATCATATTTCAGCTAGCCATGTCTCACGATGTAAATGCATCATTCGCTCGGAACGTCATTGGCTAGCTTACAGTTTGTTTATGATTTCACGTGAACAGCTTTCATGTGAAAGTTCAGCTGACACAACATAAAATAACTTATATATAGTGTACTGTCTCGCTAGCTGTACTATAGTAGGTCGATACTGTACTAGCTCGATTGTCAAAGCGGTACGGCTACATCTAGTTAGCAGTTACCGCCATGAAATTTATTGTGCTCAATGCCAAAATGATGTACGGAAATATTGAAAAAGATGCCTTTAACAAAGTCATTAGTCATTTTACGGCGTTCTGCGATACCAATAAAAGTCACAGTTATCACAACGTACCCAAGTAAATCACACGAATTTAAAATTTGTATCCAGCAAAATCAACACTAATATTATGCAGGAATCTCAAGTTTAGGGAACTAGTTTGGCAGATGCGTAGCCAGCGCTTTCCGCAGGAGAACAGGGCATGAAATTTGTGAGGTGTGGTACAGCATACCTCCTGGTGCTCATAAATATGCACTTCGGGTTTCTGTCATTCTTCATGGTGGTACTGCCCCTTCCTTGTTCCACCTTGGCTACGCCGCTATAGTTAGGTCACCTGGACTGGCTGATATGAGTCTAACTTCGTCAAATGAAAAAGGTGCATTGCGCTAGCTATATACATACGCAACATAATACATACAAATATGTATATAGGTGTTAGTATCATATAGATCTTTCGTTTGAGTATTAATAAGGTTTCGTTCTTTATTCCTCAATGTCACATTAAAACTAATGTTGAAGCCGTATAACAAACTATAAGAGCTTCTGTAACTTTAGCCCTCAACAGCTTCTTTGTATATAAGACTAAAACATATTATTATTTGTGTTAATTCCCTCTTTTACAGCGGCTAATGTTACAAAATAGTTACTTCCTGGTTCAGTTTTTGGGTAACTGAGGAAACTTCAAACAGTTATGTGCTGATCCATCTATAATTCTGTATTACATCACTTTGCAATTTGAGATTTCGTAATTCGATAATTTGTAATAAAGGGCAAATCCAACTACCGTAGTTAGTTCGACCGTGATCATTTAACTAAGATCACATAGCTAGTGCAAATACTTCACGACGTAGATTTGAAATCGTCATAAATCAGCAACCAATGTTCGTCTCGGTTTCAACAATTCAACAATGGTTTAGAATGTTTAACTTGATGTGCTCTATAAATCTTGGCACAGATACGTATTTATAAATCTACACGTTGCCTTATTTCGACTGTGAAATCCTCTTTTTTGATCATTTTACGCTACCTAAAACTTTAGAATACAATTTAAAACTAGTGCATGTGTGGAATCGATTATCCAATATTACTAAAATGAGTTTTAGTACAATGATTCTTAACTTCTGCATACACGTAATCATACATTTGACTCTACGAGGTTCCGTCGGCGAGCGAGAACTGTATTTATAAATCTACATGTTGCCTTATTTCGACTGTCAAATCATCTTTTTTGACCATTTTACGTTATGTAAAACTTTAGAATACAATTTACAACTGGTGTATGCGTGGAATCGATTATCCAATATTACCGAAATGAGTTTTAGTACAATGATTCTTAAGTTCTGCATACACGTAATCATACATTTGACTCTGCGAGGTTCCGTCGGCGAGCGAGAGCTGTTTAATCATGATTCGACATTGAAACCTGTTACCTGTTCGATTCAGAATTTTCGCTATCACTTGCTCGAAAATGCAGGCAACGTGAAAATAACAATTTTTGATAACAAATGACACCTGAGGGCCTTTTCAGCGCCGTTTTTAACATTGTCCCAGTGGACACGGCATTCCAGTTTTGTGGCCAATTTTAGTTCAGTATTTCAGCGAATTTCAGTTACTTTCCGGTGACATAAGTAACGCTTACCCCATAGCTGATATTAAATTTATGTTCGTGATGCCATAAAGCTATTCTATACTTCCAGTGCCCTTCACCAATATTCATCGATAAATGAATATACAACATCGGTGAAGTCATGCCCTCAAACCTGTAATAACTGGGTTGCAGAACGCTGTTAAACTTTAACGTTCGAACTTTAGTTAAAGCTTGAAAAAGTAAAGCCTTTTTAATATGTTTGATATACTGAAGCTGACTCAAGGTCGTAAATTGAAACCGACATCATGTCGAGCACATACCAGTCATTTGTTATTTCTTAGCGAAAATCAGTAACAAGTGATGAATCAGCAACCAAAAATAGATGTTCGTCTATTATTCCTACTGTAAATTTTACACATAATGAAACTAAAGTAATCAATAGGTTTAAAGTTGTTTGCTTTCAAGCCCATGACTGACAACATTCATATAATTTTGATTTTAAGTTTTTTGTGTTAAATCCAGGCTTTTGACTTAATCAGTAGACGGTATGTTAAGAAATATGTTTGCTTATTGTAAATGATAAAATAGTTAGCTAGGAAATAAACATTGTGGTTGGTGGAGATATCTTTCGATCAACAAAGTACTCACAAATGAAAATGGCCATAGCGCTTCAAATCCTGCAAAAGAATTACATTTAAGTAGATTTGTAAGAATATATACTAAACCAAACTCGGAGATTTTAATGAAGTGTTAGAAGCAAAAATAGCGTCAATATCCCCCAGTTGGGTTTATGGAAACACAAGAGGTATTTAATGGTCTTAGCCATATAATTTCCTGGATAGTTACGCGTTGTGCGATACTCGTGCGACGGCAGTTGGAATTTTGTCACTTGCCTACGCTTTGTGTAATTGATTGCTCCATGGATGTACAGTACACCATGAGTCGTTACATTATGATGGTGCTTGTAGTGGCTAATTAAACTTTTAATAATTTAATTTCCACTCTCGCCAAAGGGGTATTTGTATTTATTGACTAGTGTTGTACCCTTACGGACACTCACGGTACCAGTTAGCATAATTGGCATTTGTAAACAGTTGCTGTTTTAATCCTAAAGATTTGTTTGTGTTTTTCAACATTTGTTGGAAATACGATTAGTTCGAGGTGTGGAGATTTTCCAGACTAATCTCTCACCTGAACAGATTCACGAAAGATTACTACGTCGGACCAGCTAGAACTGGAATCCTGAGCTCTGTTATGCAAGACTAGCGCGATACCATTGCACCACAGGCCTCGTCCAACTCGCGTTGGTACTACGCTATTTACACTGGCCTAGTGAGACGTTAGCCATGAGTCGAGTTCCAGTCCTCTAGTCTAACGGGCTTCTTAGTAAGAACAGTGAGATGACGCTGCTCCATGGTACTTGTCTACATGGGACGGTGAATTTCGTACGTGAACGATTATTAAAATTTCTGCATGCGAAGATGTATCAATTCAGTAGTAGTAATTTTTATCATTGACCTCTTCATGTACCTGAAAGTAGGAGGTCAACACTCAGACAGCAACATATTTTGCGGACCTGTGTAGTATCTTTGAAATGAAAGCAAATAACCAGAATAAATTCACAAGTTTTATCCTGGTATGAAAAAGTAGCATTTGTAATCACCGCTGAACAAAGTTCAATACTCAAAATCCACTTAATAAATACATAACGTCATATATTGTTTTTCTCACAAACGTCAGGCTGCGATATTGTTTTCGACATTTCTTAGTCTCTGTATTATTTATTGTGATGTATAATGAATATTTTTGGTGACACCTCAAGACCGCTAGATAAATTCAGCCTAACATTAACTGTATTAATATTAGGGATCCAATTTTTACTCTCGGACGTTGTCGTCGAAGGATACTTAAAATACGGCGGCCGCCTGCGATGCGAGAATATGGGCTTCAATTCCACTACGAAATTCGACGCATAAAAAAGGACTTAAACTAAATCTGAAAAGAAAAAACGACCTAATGCAAAGCATGTATTAACATAACATACATACATATTGATATAGCATGTATTTAAAATGTATTGCATTGTATTATGTATGTATTATATTATGTAAATTTTGGGTTAAAGCAATATAAACGCATATATACCGTTGAGCTTATGGCGAATGGTCTGCTGGTTGTTGTATAACCTATTCATTTTTGTTGCAGTTTCAGTCTGACCTGACCTCGTCATGTTGTCTTTTTATCAACCATATATGTCAAACAAAATAACGTAAATTATCCGCAGGTCTATTGGAAAACGTTTAGAAGGGGACAATTCTTTCACAGAAGTAACCGCATCTACTCCACTTCTTAGCAAAGAACCTGGATTTTGGGACTAGTTTAAATTCATAACAAAGCTCCTGTTAAATTTTTGTGTTCAAAAACACAAAACTCTAACTCTCTTCTTAAGTTATAATTAAAACTTACTTACATATAGCCAAGCTTGTTATTATTCCTAACATTAATCGTTAGTATACAATATACGAAGCAAATGAAGAATCCTGAAATTTTATTCAAAACAAATGTTTGTTTCGTACTAACTCATCCATGACAAGTTATGGAGCATTACATTCACTGTCACCGCTGGCACATTTACCCTTCTCAGCAAAATGATTTCACCCGATATAAAATCAACTATGGGGAAATCAAAATATTTTATAAATATGCGGAAAGCTTGTTAAATTATATACTAAAAAAGTTAGAAGCCGCTGTAGCATCTAAGAGCGGCTTAATAATAATTTTAACCAAAATTAATATAATTTTGCTGCTATATTCTATGATATCAAATTCGAGCAACTCGATTTATTTGAAATATTTGCAGTTTATATGTTGCTAAGTAGCGTTCATAACTAATTCATTTAAGCTCTGCAGTTTACGACACAAAGGGTGATAAGCTGCATTTCAGGCTAAAACCAACTGAATTGTTGCTGTTATATAATATGGTTCAAATTTACCAGCCCATATGGCCTAAAACTGTATACCGTTAATAACATACATTTTCATATAACAGATTCGATGAAGAAACAAATCCTTAGCTTAAAACGTTAAATATGCAAATTTAAATGTTAGCATCGTTTACTCGGTCATGTTTGGCTGTTAGAATTCGTGTGTCACTTCCACTTTAGTGCATTGCCTAAGCAACCTGTGATGAACAATACCAGTTTAAATAAGCCCAACACACAGTGTAAACGGTGTTTACAGAAACTGTTTACACCGAGCACATGTGGCTAAAGATAACCAGCAATTCAACTAGTTACCCTGTCTCGACAACATAAAATACAACTACATCGAGTTCTAAATCTCACACAAAACTACTTGCCTTCATATAAGAGAAGTATGTCACAATGCGGCTACACCAGAATAAACTACAAAACACGCTTCTGTCGTTGGGCCGGGCTTAAATAAATATCGGAGCAGTAACGTACAGGTGCTGAGCGTGTTTTGATTAGGCAAAATATTAAGAGATCGCGGGTTTTTCTCAAACACAGGGAAACGCTTAAATTTTTTTGAAATTTGCAGTACCGCGTTTGCAATGGTACTTTGAGTCCATATACGCACATTAATTTTTATATGAACTGATTACGGTAGAAAACACTAATAGTCAACTGGTAAAATTTTTTAATGGTTAGTATAATCATAAAGTTAGATTTCTGTAGTATTCAATATCCCTAGGGTAGGCAATGAAATTCAACCTTTAGGCTGACGATTCACTACCTGACAAAGATGAAAACAATACCCACGGCCAATACACCTATATGTGTGCATGCAATATGTTCTCTAGCTTTGTCGTCGATCATATAGCAAGAGACTGCTATATGCAGTACACTGTCATGTACAACAATAACGTGTTTCCACATGCATACGACGTGGCAGCTTTGATCAAACATCTTATACACGACCATCCTGAAGGATAATGGTAAAAGTCTTGGATTAATGAGGCAGAAAAGTAATTGTTGCTGCGCATCGTGATTATAAAGAAAGATGCTTCATATAAACTTTAAAGTAAGCTCAGTGCTATTATTAGACAAAGTTTTTACACGATGGCTTGGCCATGTGTGCGAAATACATAAGGATTACCAGTTTAACACTTTTACCTCTTAAATTATTATGTATTTTGTACAATGCTGAACAAACTTTTACCGCAATTTCGGATATAGCCAGATTCATTAGGTTGAACGCGGCTTCGTACATAAGCCACTACGCTATATCTGTCGTTCGGTTCTTTAGGTAATCTCCAAAAGCGAGCAAATAACAACGCACCGCATGTGTAGACATATGTCCCACTACAAACTCGGTCAACATATCGCTTCACAATGTACGCTGTATCGAATACTACGAAACCGTGTTAGTTAACTTATGTGTAATAAGCACGTATGCCTGGACTGCTTTAACTGCCAATATTATGTTTGACTTTTTTTTGTAATTTCAAGCACAAAACTATAATCTAATTGAAACTGCTATATTGGTTGCAGAATTCAATCTTGCTATATATAAGCAGCTCGGATGTTGTGAAAATAAATTTGGTAAGACTTTTGACAAGGAAAGATGCTCAGCAGCTTTCTTTCGATTTCCTAAAAGGGTATATGTTGATAACGGTATGGCTTGATGACACGTCAGATACCTTGTAATCCATTTAAAAATGTGTCAATAAGAAAATTGCATTTTCTGCAAAGCCTTCGAGTCACAGCGAATGTTCGCTTATAATTTCATATAACTTCAACAAATTTAATGATATGCACTATTCTGCGTCACCACAAATAAATTGTCCACCCACAAAATCTAAGACCGAAAGCAATTATCGAGTGCAAACTCAAGAACCAATTCATGCTAATTAAAATGATACACAACGACACAATATAGGAAAAACTATATAAGTACTGGAAAACCTGCAAACTATGATATATATGCATTTAAGTAGGAAAAGACAAGCTGGTTTTTATGTTTGTTTTCACTATCGCTCAAGAAAGTGATCCGTTAAACCCGTTTAAATCAACGCAGTTTTCTAGTAGTAATATTTTCTACTACTTGCGGTGCTTTCCAACTCGGCATTATTATAGTGACCAAAGTAGTCTTGGCTTGCAATACTAACAGTATAGTCATTATGGAGCAGTTACGCTTTGGTATATTCGTCGATAAAATTCGTGTCGCCTGGCACCATTCACACCTTGGGATTATTATAGTGACCAAAGTAGTCTTGGCTTGCAATACTAACAGTATAGTCATTATGGAGCAGTTACGCTTTGGTATATTCGTCGATAAAATTCGTGTCGCCAGGCACCATTCACACCTTTGTGTCAAGCTTAAATTGCACACGCAAGTACACATTGTATTAGGGATGAATATAATTATTCTCGAATGCTGGCACGCTACTTATGATAATTCAAAAATAGCAGATGCATTTAAATGTATGTGCCGCTGTAACTTTTGGAATTTAAAGCACTTTTCAGATTCTGTATAATATGTTGACCTGTAATACATCGACCACCTCTCAAAGTAGTCACACTTAGATTCGGTACATTGGCTCGTATATATCTTAACATATATATATATATATATATATATATATATATATATATATATATATATATATATATATATATATATATATATATATATATATGGTCTCGTATTTGTAAAAATGAACAGCTGGCACTTTCGTATCCAATAACGGATTGTTTCTCATTTATTACTTGGCTTTATTGCTTGCCATTAGACATGGTTTTTGCAGCATGAGCTTAATTTTTGATCGCAGAAATGTATATCCTTTCAATACTTTATATTCGGTTTTAATCAGGAACATGAAAAAATATGAATTTTTTCTACTATTTCTAGAATTTAGGTATATGGTAGTTTCAAAAGCATTGTTTTAGTATTATTTATCAAAGATAAATTTCAGAAAAATACACCAAGATGTGCATTGCTTAAGGCTAAATTTTTATTACAAATTTGTCTACAACTTGTATATTTGGCCATGTGATCCTACCAACCCAGTTATTACACGCAGCAAACATCGACCTGCCTTAACTCTTTAACGTCCTGAAATAATTATCATTTCGAGTATTGATGAACAATAGTATTGGTCGCTTCGGGATATCGAACACCGAACGCTCGTATCAAAGTCACATTTTCTAGTCATTGAGCCATTTCGGAGCTATTGCTCGGATCCATAAGGCTTCTTATAAGCCGAGCGTAAAACAACGTGCGTGCAACCGTGCAGCATGCTCCGAATTTAAATCCACTCAAACATAATGAGTTTTTGTTGACAACTGAAGGTGTTGAAAGATTAATAGCAAGCCATAAAAACCAAATATCATACATTTATTGATATTCGGCGACTGGATAGTAATTAAAATAAGCAACTCGACAAGTAAACTGTAAACGGCTGTAGCTTTTTTTGTTTATGGCCAGCATTAAAATTAACAAGTGTGATAACAGATATGAAAATGTAATTGTTGGACAATGAAATGCTAAAGTTTAATGGTCGTGCATTTTGTTGCAGCATTCCGTGAAAATCTGTATTTTTCTCCATAGCATGAGATACATTTCTAAATTGATAAATCAATGGACCGAAATTAGGTACATTTTTCGAGCATGCTGCTATACTTTTGAAAACATAAAGAAAGGATGGAATGTTTTGAAGCTTTTTACTCCACCAAAATCGCTATCATAATTTGTCAGCCTCTATGCTTTCCTACGCGATTGCTTCATCGAGCGTTTTCTTGTTGTTGCCATGTAAATTTCAAGGCAGCACGGTGTCTCATATATTGCTACCCTAGCAAATTTTAGCATCTTCTATAAATTTAATTCCACGTATAATCTATGCCCTTATTAACAACTCGCTAATTACCTTTTAAGCTAAGCACAAAACTAAAAATAAACAAATAACCAAATATATAACCCCAAAAGTTTTTGTTGTAGTAAAGATTGATTGTGTCAAACGAGGTGCCTTGGAGCACACCCTTATTCTGCGGAAAAAATTGCTTCTAAATTGAATCGTTTTCTTTGTCTCGTGTTAAAATTATGATTTATTTCCGCTGTCAAGTTGGTGTCTGTGTTCGTTCAAGATTTTTGTTTCGTGTTACATTGTATACCTATATTTCCTGCGTTCAGGGCATATTATAAGGATTGTGCAGCATCTGAATAAATGTTGCGATTTTACGGTAAGTCATGATTTCAGGGCACCAAATGTTATACAGCCTAACTTGTGGTATTTACATAAGCCTTACTCTTTAAACCAAAGTGCGGCTATTTCCTTTTGCCGAATCCCCTGGACTAAGTTAGTCCTTTTTAACGGTATAACTTAATGAAGATGGGCGAGGTTCATCGGTTTAGGGAGGTGGTGCGTGTAGACTCTCGAAATTTTTTGGAACTACAAATTTCCAATTTCTACAAAAATTTTATCAGATACTCCGTATTTATGCTAATTTCTTCTTCTTTTTACTAACATAGTCCCCAAGTGTTGCCAATGTGTTCTAACTTTTATCAAAGTTCCAAAAAAATTTACCACGCCATTTGCATCGGGAAATGAAACTTGGTCGAAGGGAATGTGGTTCCGATAAGTCCATCCCTCCATGCACATGATGCAACTATGGTTAATACCCTTCACAATACTTATTTCATTGTGTAAATGCTATGTATGCACAGGAACAGTTGTTAGCACATCACATTCACAAATACTGTACAAGCAATGTTGCACAAATAATTGTCATTAATTACGTACAATTTATTATTGAATATGTGCTAATTGGCATGAGTTATGTCACAATATCGGTCTTCATTTCGCGTAGTCATGCCACAGCTTAAAATTTTAGAAGAACGTTAACAGACAGAGGTTTGAATTATGACTGAATATTACTCGTTGACAACTGTAAACAGGGTATTTTGTTAAATCCTGTAGTTGCCGGCAGATGCGATGCACGTGACGTCGATTCCATATCGCCAGGTAAAAACAGCGTTGTGTATAGCGGGATTGATAGCCCTTCTATTCGCATTAGTGATGCCCAATATTCCTAAGCCCAAGCCTTGTTTATCGTACACAATTGAGCTTTCCACTATAGACGTTGTATTTCTGCATCTGCAGTGAAACCTGGTTTCAGAACGAATATAGCTCCTGACAAAACAAATATGATAGAAATTTGTTTGTCGACGTAAAAACACAACATAGACCAAATATATTCGGGTAGAAAGCACAGCAATCAGTGGGTCCGAGCCAACGAACTCGACTCTATATTCGTGCGATGTAACGGTACACCTAGCATTGTATGGTCTAGCGAGGAACTTTTGTAGAATCGTATTTTTTATACAAATGATACCGCGTCACAAACTGTTCTAATATAGTTTTCTCTCGTTATTTCACATGAGCCAACAATATCATAGTGCATCATACGAAATTTTCAACATTTTATTAACATAATTTTTTATTGCCATGTTAGATATGGTATTCACATGTTAATCCAACTCAATGCTCATATATCACAAACTCTGCATCACGCCAACATTGCGCATATACGATGATAACATTTATAAAAATAAGAAAATTTTGTTAATTCGTGGAATTTGAATGATACTGCAAAAATAATACAGTGACATCGAATAGTTTATTTATGCACATGATATCAATCATGGCCATATATTTTAAAGCTGTCATTCCTTTCTGTTTACTCATCCATTATATATTATTACTAAAACATTCATAGGATAGCAAGTATTTTTTCAATTGCTATTGTAATTTTGAGTAACAAACGGGCTCTTTGCTGTGTTACCACAACATTACAAAAATCGTTTGTAAAGCTATGGTTTCACTATTTGCCTAACATCAAAGTTGGGCTCATGTCACTTTGCGGACAGTTCGGCAGATGGTTAAAAAGGAACCGCTTAGTGCAGGATGTTCAGGGAGCTGGATCTCACACCCACCCTCGAATTAGGCTTATTCTGAGGTTTATATAACGTGTTAAGGATTTGTCATATCATATAGAGAATAGCGCGGATGCTTTTTTCTTATGCCCCAGAGCTTTTCATTATTTTGATATTAAGGTTGGTATATTATAGTATGCTGTATATATTTATGCTGCGTTTACGTTATATGTACAGAACACCAACACTTTACTTTAAGGAATTTTATATGGTGTTCCGGGCTCCATCAGCATTTATGTATGCTGTCATGGACACCGTAAACTTCTAGACAGTGGTGATGAAAGTCCTTTGGCAAGATGCTTTGTTGTTTTTCCGTTGTATGGAGTTTATATAATGCAAGCTTTGTCCATGCTCTTCCTACGCAAAGCTTTAAACGGCATGGTTTATGGGATACAATGAATTAGCGCAAATATTTTCAAATTTAACTTAGCTAATTTTGCCGCCTTTTTAAACTACTGTTCAATTGTAGGTTGTCGAGGACACCATGGAGTAATGTAATCGGTGTCCACGACACCATTACTTGTGCTGAATAGTATAGCCTTCCGACTGCCATGCACTATGGTATGATCACACAGTGACAAATCTTCCACATGGCGGGCGTTTTATAACGTAAACGCTGCATTAGTACGTTACGTTTAAATGCTTTCACAGTCGCAGTAGTGGCTATTTTCTACGAAGATTTAATTTTTGTGGCCAATATTGCGGGAACACGTGCGACTATTCTCGCTTAGCCCTTTAACGCCCAGTGTCCACATATGAGGACAGCTCAAAAACCTTGTTCTGTTCGACTATCGCGTTACTTATATTTGAAAGGCAGTGTTCTATTTATATCTTTAGATAGCTACGCTGTAGGCTTATTGCGGAATTCCTCATAGCTAGGTTTGTTGCGTCGCCACATTTGGCAGAAGTTGCGCCAGCTGGTTGTTTTTGTCAACCTCAGAAGAGTGTGGTTTCCAGCTACGGCATCCAGGCCATACGGTATATATAGGTGAGTAAAATTATGCACGATATACGACATCATATTTTGTGCTTATAACCTAGAGGTTTTGAAGTTTTTCTCCGGACCAGTCGTTATATGACAATTCTCATTCCTGTCCACAAGTGTGGACACCAGGCGGCTATGGTAAAACGAACCTACCGGTCTTTTTCTGTTGTCAACAACGTTAAACTGGATTTAACACGGCATTACGGTTTCTTATCCGAGCGTAAACGCACGCACCGAGCGGAGCCGCGGTTGTGCCCTAAAACGTTCGCCGCGATCGAACCAGCTGACAGCTGTAAAAGGTATTCGAGGGCGGACAAAAGTGTCATCGACGTCCCTCGGGTTTCGCCGTCAGGACGTACAACAGATGCATGGGTGGCGTCGATTTGCTGGACATGATGGTTGCAATATATCGCCACACCATCAAGCAGAGGAAGCCTTATATGCGTATATTTTATCATTTTTTGAACGTCGCAGCAGCCAACGCTTGGTTCGCTTACCGCATAGCCCATGGTGTTGGTATTAGTCTTCACAGCTTCAAGTCTCGTATGGTCTACGCCTGGTTGTCCAAGTATCCGCAAAAACCAGGGCCGGGACGCAAGCGATCGGCGGACTGCGCAGTGGTGGCAGATCATTGAAGCATGCCCGGGCCAACGGTGATGAAAACGGTGGCATTAAGTGTTCCAGAAGAGATTCGAAGAGAAGGAGAAGGCCATTGGGGCTTTAAGTCAGATATGGTTGCAAACGCGATGAGGTGCCGGGCTGGTGGTTGCAAGAGGAAAACTAGATACATGTGCTGCAAATGTACCGTGTATATATGCCCTGAATGCATGTCAAACTTTCACAAGTGAACTAATATCGCATGTGGCACATAGTTTTTTCATCACATTTACGTTTTGTCTTGTTTGTCAGTTATAATTCGAAATTTATCTGAGGTGTATCACCTATAGTTAGTAAGTGCCCGGGTCAGGTATGTCGATACGTTTTGATTAGCTGTTTTGAATCGCCAGATATAATGAAAATCAGCTTTCAACGTTATTCGTGTTTGGCGAAACAGCCTCTTGCGAAAGCGTTTCCAGTAGGCTATCATATAGGGGCGAAGAATAGAACTAGTGTCTCACCTATAGTCGATAAGTGCCCGGGTCAGGTATGTCGATACGTGTTGATTCCGTGTTTTGAGTCGCCAGATATAATGAAAACCATTTCTCAATGTTATCCGTAATTGGCGAAACAGTCTCTTCCGAAAGCGTTTCCAGTATGCTATCATATATGGCTGAACAGTAGAACTACGTCTAACGATTAGCTGGAAAACAGGATGGCAACAAGTAGTTCGGATTGTTGGAGCGCTCCTCCGTACCAGCCCAGTGTCCACATATGTGGACAAATTTTTATTTGTCGTTCTGAGTTGGCATTACTGGTTATTGTGGTTTGGATTTTTTAGCTTGTATTAAAGAGTAAACAATTTTAGAATGGCGATAAACAAATCTGGGCGATAAAGGGTTAGTACAAATATTACAAAGATAAAACATTATAATTTGTTGTCATACTATTTCCATGAGATACAATGTAAAATTGCTAGGTTTTGATGATTAGAAAGGTTTTATCACGCCTTAGACTCCAATACAAAAAGTTGATATAAATAAATAATAAAATATATAATGAATTAATAATTAAATAAATAAATAATTAAATAAACAATAAATTAATAAATAAATAAATAAATAAATAAATAAATAAATAAATAAATAAATAAATAAATAAATAAATAAATAAATAAATAAATACTATTTCATGTTGATTAAATAATATTTATTTACCTATCAACTAGTTTATTAACTCATCTATTAATAAAAGATAAATGATAACATTTGGGCGTATTGTATGTAATACATATGTATTTATATGAATTATACTATATATATGTATTATACATATACATGAAATATACATATATATATTTGTAACACATTTAGCCATCTATAGGCTTAATTATGTGGGTACAAATCTGTGGCCTGTTCCAGGAAGTGTAAGTACGTTCATGCCTGTCGAACGTCATACTGTATGCTTGTACACTTCTGTGATTAACCATGCATATACAGCCGGGCAATGGTGCACTATCGTATGCTTCTGAACATTGCAAAAGCCCGTTGTTATGTTAACACAACTAATATCATGGTGCTGATTATACTGCACTTTCTAAACGGTTTTTAGTTCGACTGTAGTCAGCAGCTTCATGTTTTGCTTTGTTTAATTACAGAAACTCAGATGTGATCTATTTTTAAAAAATAACTGTTACTGCAAACAGCACGTTAATGATTTATAAATCTGGGATATGCTTACCAGAAAGCTGTAAAATGGCATTTGTTAACTGTAAAAAAGTATTTGTTCCAGTAAAAACGAAATATGCTAACACTTTAAATATGAATGAATTTTGTTCAATATTTTATGTTAAGATAATGTACTAGACGTTTGCTTTGATTTGTCGCTCGATATGTGATTAGGAGAGGAAGTTTTTTTGAAAATATTCTAAAAACTTTAAAATACCTATTGGCCTTACAACGATGATGAATTTTTTAGTGAACACATGGCTATATCCTAGATCTTCATTAATAAATCTTTCAGCTGGACATAGTTTTGGTCCCAAGATTTTCACGCTTGAGTAGATTCAGATTTCTTTAGAGTAAAACTGCATATGTAGCACAGTATTGAAAAACTACTATGTCTGTAGAATCAACGGTTTTCCTGAAAGCAGTGACACATTATACTATCACCAATTCACAATGGACAGCAGTCGCATATATTTTTGGTTGTTGAAGTTCCTTTTATCATTTCCGCGGTAATTTACGCAACCATATGTATCATGGTTCTAGCTAAACTAGTAGGAAAGGCTATATATATTTAGTATAACTTTTTTGAAAAAGTGTTCGTGCTCCTAATTTATATATGACTGACTACATCAATAGATTTTCTCAAAGTATGATTTTATAGTGTTTTGTTGGAATATTGTTGTTTCTTTCAGAAATTTCAGAATTTTCGTCTTGTGTATGTGCTTACGAAATATAACACGCAATAGTATTCATCACGAATGCTCGTTGTTAACTAGTTATTGGAAATTTGAAATACTGCTTTTACTAACACTAATCTGTAGTCATGATTGAGCATATTAAATTTATATGTTTATGCAATTTTAGGATACAGAAATTTCAAAACAAATTTTGTTTACAGGAAAAACCGCAGCATAATATCCCGTAAACGGAGAAAGTTTAAAAATGCTCTTTAGAACTACGCGTAGAAATGCAACATAATCAAGTCTAATTCGATGTTTTAAATGTTTTGACACATATGAGCACCGAGAATGTACTGATAGAATCATCGCTTAATGCTTGAAATGTACAAACTAGACCAGTGTTAAAACCGTTGTTTTAGCATTTGGTGGGTCAGATGTGTCAGGATTAATTTATACACTTCGATTAATATGACGAAGCAGAATATATCAACAAGCATCTCTACTTATCCACATACTCGAGTGCCACCTCAAACGTAAATGGAATATGGTATTTATTACTTAAAAGTGAAGATTGCGAAAATTTTCAAACTTGCAGGATATTTATTGTTATGGTATACCAGTAAATGAGCTATCTGTATACAAGGGTGCAGCAAGGGAAAGGATGCGTCCTCCACTTTTCCTCGCAGCCCCCCGAAATTTTGTGCAGAAACTTTCGTAGCGCTTCGTCTCCAGTTTTATGAGTTGCCTCTGCAAGATAAAACAGTTGATACTGCTTTCCATTGTCAACTAATTTTGGCGGAACGATAGTGTCCTCATATAACTAATAATATATACACGCGGTTATTATATCTATTTGTACCACCGCTGTAACACAAATTAAGTTTTCGATTTCGAGTTTTAGGCACGACTGAAAACGCAAATCTATTGAAGAATGTACATTGCCAGACTGAAATATAAACCTACCGGCAAAAATTTAAAAGAAAAATAAAATATTCGCGCATCATGTTTACTAATTGAAAACGTCAAACATTTAAAGCACGACTATATTACACGTTTAAACTTAGTAAAGTATATATGAGCTTTATGCAGTTATGGAATATATCTTTTACAGTTTGAAACTATTAAAATATTTTATTGTTCAGTATCTTCACAATCATCGTCATTAACTTGATCCAATAAATAGTGTCCAAAAACCAACGTTTCAACCCCATTATTCAGTATAAATCGTTTATCATCGTATGCAGATAGCCTAATTTTGTTAAATCGAACAGTGAACATTTCGTGCCCGAAATTTCGTATTTGATTACATTGATGTCGCGTAATGTCTCCTTCTTCCAACGCCGTAATATAGTCGTCATGAGTTAACTGTTTCTTTGCAATGTTTTTACTAACGCCTTTTGCTCTCTTTTTAACGCGATTTTCCCATAATATGCTGTACATTTTCGAACGAAGCCCCACGAATTCTTCAATCGGACAACCATTTGTTTCGTCCTTCATTTTTCCCATAACTTTTTTGTTTTCAACGCTGTGAAGAAAGTGGTAGGTTGGGTAATCGCTGAAGTCAAACAGTGTTTGGTGGTTTTTAAACGTTTCTTACAGGTTATCTGTTTCAATGTAGTACGTTAGTGAATCAGTATCGGTAAATAAAAGTCTGACGCTGGGAAATAGTTTGTTCACGAAATTGTAGTGAAAATCGTACATCATATGTTTTGAAATTTCCAGTACGGTAAAGCCAACAAATATTGGTTTTCGTAAACACAATGTTTCTTGTTCATAATCACGGCAACTAAGTTATCATCAAAAATTTCGCTTCTGCTATATCGTGGATTTGCAGCAAGGGCGCGAAATCTGTCAGCATTCGTTACAAGTTCTATATTTACGTACGCCCTTGTATTTTCCATACTTTTACCAAACACGGAATTATTTAGTAATTTGAATAAATCTTTTTCGAAATCCGTTTTGGCTTATTTCCGTCGTTCTGTGTTAAGCAAAATATATCGTTTCATCCAAGGATATTGTTTGAATTTGATGCCTTTGTTTATCTTCTTTAAAATCATCCCAAGCGATAAATACAATTTCAAATTCCGATACCGTACAATATAATTACGCTTATCATGAAGGTTTGGAACAAGTTTCTTTTGTTTTGAATTTTTGTTTCCGAGCTGTCGTTTAAGATTTAGAGAATAATCCGATAATTGTTCTTCTCCAATTATAACATGCTCCAGAGCTAGTGGATAGTTGTTGTGTGATTCATGTAGGTTGTGGGTATAATGTAGATCAACATAGAGCACATAACCAAAGTTACCGACGTGCGGTATTTACATAACGCAAAGTAAAGCAATTTCTTCTTGCGTCAGCCATGAAAAATCACAAGTAGGCAGTAACTAGGACATAGCATAACCATACAAATTATTGGCATCTAGTGATATAATAAACGACATAGGTAATAATCCAGGCCAGGCAGTAATCTGTTATTAGCCCGTGCGTACCTCGTTGTAACGGTAGAAATACCCCCACGTATGCCTGATTCGAAAAAAGTATACATATCAGGACCTGTTAGTAAGTCAAGGTTAACCGGTGACATCCGTAATACTGCAGCCCAGCCATAGGAAGGTAATGTTATGAAATGCGCTGGATCGAGCTTGTAATACTGTAGGCATAGTGTTCTAAAGTTTTCAATAACATCGCATAACAATAAAGTATCTGTAACAGGTACAAGTCATGGTAGTTTGCTATTGTTTTACAGCCGAACAAATTCCACACATTCGCAGCATGTGCATAGTCATAATCGCTTATATGTTCATCGGTAATGGAGCTGTAAAATCAGCTTTTCGGTGGTAACTGATGTTCGCTGAATTTAAGCCACGAATCCATGTATTCATAGGGATAAATGCCTTTTCGAAGGAAGAGGTTACGTTGATTGCAGTCCTGAAAATATGCTGAAATTGTGTGGAACGCATTTTCACCTGCAGTGCGGAGATTGCTAACTAGCTTGTCTAGAGATGACGACAGGAACTGTAATGAATCGAGGAATTTAATATTCCAGCTACCAGAATTTTCAGCAACAGGAGGCATTTTTAAGGCAAACATTATATACGAGTCCATTGCTTTCGGTATGCATTCAATTTTTAGTTTATTACGTTCGGCAAAGAGTCAAATGCGTTGAAAGATAAGGTGGCCGTCGTATCTTCGCACGTTGTGCCTGAACACACAAACATCTCGAATTAGTTTAAATGCTATATTGCATTCAGCATGAGCAGGGCCGCGAAATCTACGGCAAATGTGATAATGGTCTCGACAAAATTTTGACCTACAATCTGTGCACCACTTCCGTCTATCGATTGTTGAGCAATTTTCGCAAGAATGAAATGGTGTGTTGCAAATTATATAGCTTCTATCAGTAAAATATCGGTTCCACTGCGTTCCTGTTAGTGTTGGCATCGGCTGCCTATAGTTGAGCATGTTTCGTTTAAATTCCGTTGCACGTGAAATTAGTTCCTCAAGAAACGCAATAACAACATGCTCATGGCTTTCGACTTTTAGTCGGTGAGGATAGTAAAGCGTTTCAGGACCGCAGCATTGTACCACTTGAAACAATCCATAACCGCAAGGAATGTTATGGACCGTTTTGCGCGTGAACGATAATTGAGCGGAAGTTGGTGTTGAATCGTTGCATTTTTCTACTGTACAGTCGAAGTCGGCGTAAAAAACACAAGGTTGATGTAACATCTTTGCGTATGATGTAAATTTTAACGTATTGTTATTCTCGTCTGGCATAACAATTCTGCAGTAGTCTGACTTGCAAGTATCAAAGTGGTTATCAACTCGCTGCTGATTTGTAAATGAGAATAAACATAGCGGGCAAAAATACATTCTGTTTGCACGCTTTCTCGTTGAAAATAGCAATTTATTCATATCTTTAATCCAACAATAGTGACCGTTTCCGGTTTCAGCGTTCGCAAGCCAAAGTAACAGTATGCGGCGCCTGTCCAAAATTTTTGGCTTGTAAATTGGATAAATAAGACGTTCATGGCCATAAACAAAAATTGACAAGTTATGTTCTTCTTCGAATTGAGCGATGAAACTAAGTTTGAATGGATATGAGTAAGCATCGAAATTGTACAGTCGTTCGTATCTGGTGTAGCTACTTGTGCGCTGAGCGCTATGTCGCGGTGGGTGTAGGGCGGATAAAACAGCCCATTTAAAGCAATTTTCATCGTCGTTGTAAACGCTAATAATTGCATGTTTTGATGCAATCGAACGCGGTACTTCTATATAGATAGAAAGCGAACCTTCCACAACGCAATGTGAATTTCGGAATTTATAATTTTAGCTATCGTCCAATCGGACCCATTTTCACAAAATTCTTCAATTCTTTTCGATATAAATGCAAATATTGCGTTCATTTCAGGTCTGTGGCCGGCAATATCGTTGATTGTCTATTGCTCAAGAATGCGTCACATGTAGTATCGGAATCTAGTAACTTTACTAACCTGAGTTTTACTCGGATATGCAACTTGAAACCTTGCAGTTCACTTCCTATTAGCTGCTGGCACAACGTTGTTAACTTCGGCTTTAGCTGCTGTGAGTATAAGTTGAAATCGTGAATGATGCTATTTGTGATAACAGTATATCGTTTTATGTACCTGCTAACGGGCGAGCAACAAGAGTAATTTGCATCGTACGTCTTGGTGAAACAACAACGCACGAATAAACCTTTACTCTATGGCAGCATATTATATACAGATAGATGTTACATAAAAAAATTGAGATAACTCAAATATACACAACTTTAACTGTATCTTCTCCATTTAAGGAAACTCGATCTTCTTGTGCGGTTTGACGGGGTGTGCGGTGTTGTCGGATGTCTTCGCTTGTGAGCTCTTCGCATTTCAAATATCGGTGCCGTGACCCTCGCTGCATCATCGTCACTTGATTCGGCTGATGCAGTTTCCTGTAATTGTCGTCGTATCTGTTCAATATCGTGTCTCATTTTTGTGTTGGGAATCCTTGTAGTTGGTACTGATAATGCGGCAATTGCTGCACGAAAATTCTCGAAACCTGTTGGCGGCGTTTTCGGTGGCCGTGTTTAAACATGTGGTGCAATAAGTCGATGATATTAGCACCTGCTAGTGGTTTTTCCATCAATGAACACTTGATGGCCGTCAGTATTCCAAGACATCTTGTGTTTGTTTTTTGCGATAGATTCTAACAAACGCCGCGCATTCAGAGAGAATCTTTTTGGAACTGAGCTGATAAATTTAGAATAATGACTATCGTCGGATTCATCAATTTGACCACTGATACCGCCTGCATTTACCGTTGGATTGTTGTCCGGTTTCGTTTGATCGCCGCTTTCACTTAG